>CAUYRT010080705.1:0-21885 GCA_963574885.1 Lepilemur ruficaudatus
AAAGACCTAAAAATAGAATTACCATCGATCCAGCAATAGCATTATTAGGCATCTACCCAAAAGAGCATAAGACATTCTTTTATAAAGACATCTGCACCCAAATGTTTATGGCAGCACAATTTACTATTGCTAGGTTGTGGAAACAACCCAAGTGCCTGTCAATTCATGAGTGGATTATTAAAATTTGGTATATGTTTACAATGGAATATTACTCAATTTTAAGAAACGACAGTGAGCTAGCATCGCTTATATTATCCTGGATTAAGCTTGAGCCCATTATTGGAAGCGAGGTTACATAAGACTGGAAGAATGGGCCCTACATGTACTCACCATCAAATTGGTACTGACTGATTAACACTATGGTGCTCAAATGGTGGTGGTGTTCACTAGGGATTCGGGGGTTGCGGGGTAGACCAACATCTGAGGGATGTGGTGAGCACTGTGGAGGGGAGGGACATGCTTGAAATGTAGTTGGGGAAAGCAATTAGGGGTCTCAATAGGGGGAAGAAAATCTTCTAAAACTGATTTATGGGAATAGCTGTACCACTTGGTAAATTCACTAATAATCATTTAATTGTACACTTAAAATGGAGTAATGGTATGGTAGGTAAATTATACCTCAATAAAGTTGTCTAAAAAAAAAAGGGTGGAGGCTTGGCTCAAGGTATCAGGTTAAGCCTCTCCTTGAAAAAAATGTCTTATAGGAAATTAATGCATGCAAACCAGTGCTAGTAAACAAGAAAGATTGCCATTGGGAGACCAGAGATGTTAAGGAATCCCTGTAAGATAGAAAATAGATTGAACTGAAATTGAGACCAATGTACACACAAAAGAACTGTTTAAGCTCACAAGCAATTGATACAAGTAGCTGGAGGGGATCCAAGATAACTGTCAGGTAATTAATTTTGGAACTATTTCCAATAATATTTTTTGAAAGAGATGAGAGAGATGATGGAGGGAAAATAATTAAAGAAATAACAAAAGAAAATTCCCACTGCGAAAGTAAGACGTGACACTTTAAATACAACGGACTACCAAGGTCCAAAGAGAATGAATGGAAAAGACACCCCAAAGATAAAGAAAAAAAATGGTGAAATTTCAGAACCTCAGAGATAAAGGAAAAAAAAATCCTAAATGCTATCAGAGAATACATACAAATGAATAAAAATAAGATTCACATCAGGCTTCTCATCAATAATACTGGATGTTAGAAGATAATGAGATAGTGAAAATGAAAATTATTTTGAATCTTGAATCCTATTCATAGCTAATCAAGCTTTCATGTAGACAGGTAAAATAAAGTATTTTCAGGCATACTTGGACTAAAAAGCTTACAATCCACATCCACTTTTGAATTTCTTAATGTTGTAATTCAGCAAAATAAATAACAAATAAAAAGTATGATATGGGATGCAAGAAAGAGAATCGAGCAAAAAACACCTGTGAAAGTTATTATTGAGTTCAAAGAGTAGTTAACAAATAATATGTTAGAAAAGAAAAGGAGAATAACAGTAAAACATTAAATATCAAATAATCTAAATATGAAGGAGGGAGAATGGTAATCAATGAATGCATACTGAAGTTCTTATTATGGTCTAAAGGATATAGATACATGGTCTAAAGGTTATAGATACAAGGATATCTATACAGGTCTATAGATACAAGGATATAGATATATGGTCTAAAGGTTATAAAATTGCTACTGACTGATTAACACTATGGTGCTCACGTTGTAGTAATATTCTCTAGGGATTAGGGGGTGTTGGGGGTAAACTCACAACTAAACGACACGGAGAGCATTGTAGAGGGGAAGGGCAGACCTCTAACCCTCACTAGGGTGAGGCAAAGACATAAAATGTAACCAAAATGTTTGTAACCTCATAATACCCTGAAATAAAAAAAAAAAGAGAGAGAGAAAGAGGCAGTGTAGTTGTGGTGGTTTAGAACCTGGGGTGTAAAATCAGACTGTTTGGGTCAAATCCTGACCTCTGCTACTTGCTCAATGTGTGAACTTGGGAAATATACTCACCTCTCTTTGTCTCAGATTTTTTTCAACTGTAAAATAAGTAAAACTACCTCAGCCAAGTGCTATAAAACTTAAATTAGTTAATGTTTGTAAGACACTTGGAACAGTGCCTGGCTCTGCATAAATGTTAATTATCATTATTATTGTTAACAGTATTGACTTTGGATTTTATTGATTTTATTTATTTTTGTTGTCATAAGAGCTCATATGCAAAATTTTATTGAAAATGTATACTTGCAAATATTTGCATTAAAAGGAAAATCATCATAAAATATTTTATTTGCACCATTATTGAGGTACAATTAGCAAGTACACATTGCGTATATTTAAAGTGTACAGTGTGATGTTTTGATATACGTATACATTGTGAAATGATTCCCCTAATCAAGCTAATTAAACTATCCATCACCCCAAATCCTTAACTTTTTTTGGCGATGAGAGCACTTAGCATATACTGTCTTAGAAAATTTCAAGTATACATTATTATTAACTAGACCTTATTTATCTTAGAAGTGAGAGTTTATACTCTTTGACCAATATCCTCCCCTCCCTCCCCCTGAAAACCACCATTTTATTTTCTGTTTCTGTGAGTTAAACCTTTTTAGATTCCACATATTGGTGGAATCATGCAGTATTTGTCTTTCTGTGTCTTGCTTATTTCACTTAATATCATGTCCTCCAAATTCCCCCATGTTGTCACCAACAGTAGGATTTACTTATTTTTAAGGATGAATAATATTCTATTGTGTGTATACATGTGTATGTGTATGTATGTATACATATATATTAATATATATAGAAAGTGTGAAGTGTGTGTATATATAGTGATATAAATATGACATATATATCTCATATTTTCTGGATCCATTCATCCATTGATGTACACTTAGGCCATTTTCATATCTTGGCTATTGTGAATTATGCTTCAGTGAACATGGGAGTGCAGATATCTGACATACTGATTTCATTTCCTTTCGATATATCCCCAGTAGTGGATTAGCTAGATCATACAGTATTTCTACTTTTTGAGGAACTTTCGTATTGTTTCCCATAATGGCTGCACTAATTTACATTCCGATCAACAGTGTACAAGGGTTCCCTTTTCTCCACATCCTCAGCACTTGTCGTCTTTTGACATTTTGATAATAGTCATCTTAATGAGTGTGAAGTGATATATTATTGTGGTTTAATTTGCATTCCCCTGATAACTAGTAATGTTGAGCACCAGTTAGAAATTTGTATGTCTTATTTGAATGTGTTATTTGTATGTCTAGCTCCTTTGTCCATTTTTAAATTATGTTAGTATTATTGATTTTAGCTACTGATTTATATGAGTTCCTAATATATTTTGGATACTAGCTCCCTATTGGATATACGGTTTGCAAATATTTTCTCCCATTCTATGGGTGGCCTTTTCATTTTGTTGATTGTTTCCTTTGCTGTGCAGAAAACTTTCAGTTTGATGTACTCTCATTTGCTTATTTTTGCTTTAGTTGCCTGTGCTTTTGATGTCATATCCAAAAAGTCATTGCTAAGACCAATATAAAGGAACTTTTCACCTGTGATTTCTTCTAGAAATTTTAAAGTTTAAGATCTTTAAGTCTTTAGATCCATTTTGAGTTGATTTTTGTATGTGGTGTAAAATAAGTGTCCAATGTCATTATTTTCCATGTGGATATTCAGTTTTCCCAACACCATTTGTTGACGAGACCATTCTTTTCCCATTGTATATTCTTGGAGCCTTTGCCAAAGATTAGTTGACTATATACATGTGAGTTTATTTCTGGGATCTCTATTCTCTTTCATTGGTCTATGTGTCTATTTTTATATTGGTACCCTACTGTTTTGATAATTCTTTGTAATATAATTTGAAATCAGAAATTGTGATGACTCCAGATTTGTTCTCAAGATGGCATTGGCTATTTGGGGGTCTTTTGTGGTTCCATATGAATTTTAGGGTTGCTTATTTCTGGGAAAATGGCATTATAATTTTGATAGAGATTGCATTGACTCTATAGATTGCTTTAACAATATTAATTCTTCCTATCCATGAAGAAGAGATATCTTTTTATTTATTTGTGTCTTCTTCACTTTTTTCATTGGTGTCTTATAGTTTTCAGTATATGGATCTTGCACCTCCTTGGTTAAATTTATTCCTAAATGTTTTATTCTTTTTGATTGATATTGTAAATGGGATTATTTTCTTAATTTTCTTTTAGATAGTTTGCTATTACTACATAGAAATGAAATGATTTTATAGAGTAGTTTTGTATCCTGCACCATTACTGAATTTGCTGATTAACTCTGAGTGTTTTTTGGTGGAATCTTTAGGATTTTCTATATACAGGATCATGTCATCTTCAAACAGTCAGTATTACTTCTTCTTTTTCAATTTGAATGTCTTTTATTTGTTTTTCTTGCCTGATTGGTCTAGCTAATACTTCCGGTAGTATGTTGAATAGAAGTGGTGAGAGTGGACATCCTTGTTGTGTTCCTTATCTTAGGGGAAAATATTTCAGCTTTTCACATTTGAGTATAATTTTAGCTGTGAGCTTGTCATATATGACCTTTATTATGTTGAGATACATTGTTTCTATAGTGTATTTGCTGGGAGATTTTTGTCATGAAAGGATGGTGACTTTTGTCAAATGCTTTTTCTCCATCTATTGAGATGATCATATGATTTTTATCTTTTATTCTGTTAATTTGATATATCATATTTATTTGTGTATGTTGAATCATGTTTGCATCCCAGAGATAAATTCCACTTGATTATTGTGTATGATCCTTTAAATGTGCTGCTAAATTCAGTTTGTTAGTATTTTGTTGAGGATTTTTGTATCTATGTTCATCAGGGATATTGGCCTGTAACTTTCTTTTCTCATAGTGTCCTTGTCTGGCTTTGGTATCAGGGTAATGTTGGCCTCATAAAATGAGATTGGAAAGTGTTTCCACCACTTCTATTTTTAAAAAAAGAGTTTAATAAGAATTGATTCTTAAGTGTTTGGTAGATGTTGACTTTAAAAATATAAGATTAAATATGTGGAAAGAATTTAAGCATTAGTACTAGAGAAATAGAAGTAGAAATCTATAACTGCCAAATCACTAGAGGATAAAAACATAAAGTAAGGAAATATGACAGAGCCAACAAAAAACTGTAAGGAAAAATAAGAACACCACCACCAACAAATAGTTGCATTAATAGAAAAAAATTAAGATAGCATGGATCACGTAATAACTGCAAATTGTGAATAAATCCCTTTATTAAAGACAGAAATGCCTAGTTTTTTTAACAATATGAAATTTTATTTTATTTTATTTTATATTTCAGCATATTATGGGGATACAAATGTTTAGGTTACATATATTGCCTTTGCCCCACCCGACTCAGAGCTTCAAGAGTGTCCATCCCCCAGATGGTGCACACTGTACCCATTAGGTGTGAATATATTCATCTCCCCTCCCCCTCCCACCTGCCTGACACCCGATGAATGTTACTACTATATGTGCACAAAAGTGTTGATCAGTAAATAGCAATTTGATGGTGACTACATGTGGTGTTTGTTTTTCCATTCTTGGGATACTTCACTTAGTAGAATGGGCTCCAGCTCTATCCAGGATATTACAAGAGGTGCTAGATCACCATTGTTTTTTTGTGACTGAGTAGAACTACCGGGTATACATATATCACATTTTATTAATCCACTCATATATTGATGGGCACTTGGCTTGTTTCCACAACTTTTCAGTTGTGAATTGTGCTGCTATAGACATTCAAGTTCAGATGTCTTTTTTATAGAATGTCTTTTGTTCTTTTGGGTAGATGTCCAGTAATGGGATTGTTGGATCAAATGGTAGTTCTACTTGTAGCTCTTTGAAGTATCTTCACATTACTTTCCAGAGAGGTTGTACTAGAGGCAATCACAGCAACAACAAAAATAAATAAATGGAGCCTAATCAAGTTAAAAAGCTTCTGCAAAGCCAAGGAAACTATCATGAGAGCAAACAGACAACCTACAGAATGGGAGAATATTCACATGCTACACTTCTGATAAAGGGCTGATAACTAGAATCTATTTAGAACTCGGGAAAATCAATAAGAAAAAATAAGACAACCCTATCAAAAAGTATTTAAAGGACATGAACAGAAACTTCAAAATAAGATATACTAATGGCCAACAAACATATGAAAAAAAAATTGCTCAACATTTCTAATCATCAGGGAAATGCAAATCAAAACCACAATGAGATATCACTTATCCCTAGTGAGAATGGTCTTTATCAAAGAGTCCCAAAACAATGAACATTGATGTGGATGCAGAGAGAGAGGAACACTCTGAAACTGCTGGTGGGACTGCAAACTAGAAATGCCCAGATTTTATGTAAAAAATCCAAATACATACTGTTTCCAAGAGATACATTAAAAGAAAATGACACAAGGGCAGAAAATAAAGGGATGCAAAATATATTCCATATATATGTTCACAAAAAGAAAGCATATGCAGCAGGATTAATATCAGACAAAACAGAATTAAAGATGAAAAACATTGAACATGACAAAATCGACACTTTGTATTGATAAAAAGAACACTCAATAATGATATAAAATGAATTTTCATACATTTAATAACATAGCTTTGAAACAGATAACACAAAAATTGTTATAAATAGAAAGAGAAATTGAAAATTCATAGTCCACAATCATATGGAAGACAATATAGAAATCAACAGATTGAGTAAACCAAAATTAAACTAACCTTCTATTAAGCCACAAAGAAAATCTCAACAAATTCTCAAAAGTAAAGATTACACAAGCTATATTCTTCAAACTAATTCAATAAATTTAGAAATTTATGACAAAAAATGTAGAGTTTTTTTTTTTATTTCAGTACATTATGGGGTTACAAATGTTTAGGTTACATGTGTTGCCTTTCCCCCCTTCCTCCCCACAGCCAGAGCTTGAAGCGTGTCCATCCCCCAGATGGTGCGCATCACATTCTTGTATGTACATACCCATCCCCTACTCCCCCCTCCCATCTGCCCGACACCCGATAAATGTTATTCCTATATGTGCAATTAGGTGTTAATCCGTGAAACCAATTTGCTGGTGAGTGCATGTGGTGCTTATTTTTTCCATTCTTGGGATACTTCACTTAGTAGAATGGGTTTCAACTCTATCCAGGAAAATACAAGAGGTGCTATATCACCATTGTTTCTTATAGCTGAATAGTATTCCATGGTATACATATACCACATTTTATTAATCCACTCATGTATTGATGGGCACTTGGATTGTTTCCACAACTTTGCAATTGTGAATTGTGCTGCTATAAACATTAGCATGCAGGTGTCTTTTTTATAGAATGTCTTTTGTTCTTTTAGATAGATGCCCAGTAATGGGATTGCTGGATCAAATGGTAGGGATTAAGATAATATTCGTGACTAAAGTTTATGCACTATTTAGAAAAAAAGCAATAATGAGAACCCTATATACGAAAACATGTGAAATGCATCCAAAGAAGAATTTAAAGGGAAAAATAAACAGTCTTATATCATTCATTAGAAAACAAGAACTAATCAGAATAAATAGACTAAGTTTTTCCACAATATGGTAGAAGAATCACAGCAAAATTATCTCACAGAAAGTGATAAAAAGTAATTAATAAAGACAAAGCACACATTAATAAAATTTAAAAATTAGACTCAAAACTTAAAGCTATTTTTTTTGTTAAACATAAATAACAGAGACAAATCTTTGGCAACGATGTCAAGAAAAAAAGGCGGCACATCTAAACCAAGTAGGAATGAGAAAGGAGATATAATTACATACAGTTACTGAGATTTTATAAATTATAAGAGACCACACAGACTTAATCCAATAACTTTTAAAATCAAGAAAGTTTCTACATGATGTAAATCAGCAGTCTGCAATGTTTTTGCCACCAGGGACCAGTTTCATAGAAGACAATTTGTCCATGGATTAGGGGGCAGGAGGCAGGGAGGTGGAGCTCAGGCAGTGATGCCAGCAATGGGGAGCAGGGGAGCTTTCCTAGCTCACCTGCAGCTCACCTCCTGCTATGTGGCACCCACCCTTCTCTGTTCCTAAGTTTCATGAAAGACAATTTTTCCCCGGATGGAGTAGAGGCTAGCAGAGTTCTGCAGACTGGTCCCTAACAAGCCGCAGATTGGTACCCAGCCATGGCCCAGGGGTTGGGGACTGCAGATGTAAATTGTTTCAGAAGACGGACAGTTTACTTTCCTGTTCTACAAGGCTACATGGCCTTAATATCCACAAAATATAAGTTTAACACCAAAGGAAAAACTGTAGCCAATCTCATCTCTAAAAATAGATTTAAAATCTCAAGTAAAATATTAGCAACCAATTGCAGCAGCAAATCAAGTAGGATGTGGCAAAGACTGCCAATTGCCTACTCATTATCCATTTTCCTCTTCTCCTTTTGTAATATAATCTTAATTTTATTTGGTCGTAAATGTGCCCAGCTAAAAAGAAAAACTAAAAAAGAAAAAAAAAACAAATTTTCCAATTTTGCCTGTAGATATGTGATCGTGTAGCTTACTCAGTGCTGGCGAATGAGATGTAAATGGAATTACTGGGTTGGAATTTCACAAAAGCCCTTAAAAACGGTACAGGTAGTTAGCCTAATCTCTTTTACCTTCCCTCTCCTCTATGATGGATATTCTGCATTTATTACTCCAGAGTTACTCTCTACCTTTTTCCACTCTGCTCTGTGGCCCAAGAGGCTGACCTGTATTTGACCTCATCAGCAAGCATCCTTGTCCTCTGGATTCTGGTTGGCTTTGGCCAATGAGAAGCACCAGCAGGATATGGATGCTGGAAGGGCAGAAAAATCAAGATACTTATTCCCCTGGCTCCCTCATTGTCAGGCCAAAAGTTGACAGTGTCTCCTTCCCTCTACTAAAGGCCACAGCTCTGGTTAGGCAGCCTTCTCTTACCACTACAGCTGTAGCTGTCTTGGATTCCTTTAACTATTCCTTCTCCTTAACCCTTCAAGCCTAGGAGTATTAATGCCTCCCTGCTGTCACTAAACCCTGGGTTCCTTACGATCCCTTGTTCATTTTCCTTAATTATACTCACATATTTGTGAAGACTCTAACCATTAATTTTGACCAGTTAACTCATCTGTTTCTTGCCAGGATCCTGACTGATATACTCATTCTGTCTCCTGTCTGGAACACAGTAGTCGGAGTTACCTTCTTTTCTTTTTCTAATTCAGCTATAATATTTCTTTCCCTGAGACTGTGGAGGCCAAAGTATAGTTTGAGTGGAGAAGGGTGATGTGGCAAATAAATGGGTAGTAGGGACATAACATGTAAAATATTATTTTGTGTATAGTAGACCGAAAATGCTTGTGTTTCCCTAAAATTCATAGATTGAAATCTTTCCTTCTTATTGTGATGGTATTACTAGTTAGGGCCTTTGGGGAAGTGATTAGGACATAAGGGGGGAGTCCTCATGAATGGGATTAATGTCCTTATAAAAGAGACTGCAGAGAGCTAGCTCAGTCTCTTTCCACCATGTGAGAACACAGCAAGAAGATGGTAGTCTGCAACCCAGAAGGGGGCCCTCACCAGAACCTGATGGTGCTGGCAGGCTGATCTTGGACTTCTGGCTTCCAGACTGTGAGAAATAGATGTTTGTTGTTTAAACCACCCAGTCTATGGAAATTTGTTACAGTAGCCAGAACTGACTAAGCCATGTATCAACACACCACAAACAATAATGCCATCAGTCACCTACTTCCAAAAGTGAAAATAATAAGCAAGTGATGGGAAAGAGTCCAACTCTTGAAGATCAAGTCACTTGAC
Source organism: Lepilemur ruficaudatus (assembly GCA_963574885.1). Taxonomy (NCBI): domain Eukaryota; kingdom Metazoa; phylum Chordata; class Mammalia; order Primates; family Lepilemuridae; genus Lepilemur; species Lepilemur ruficaudatus. The sequence goes on from CAUYRT010080705.1 coordinate 9,875, forward strand.
TCAGTTTGTTTTCAAGAAATCCCTTTATCTTATCTTCCATATAAAACATCATACCAGCTTAACCCTGAAGAGGTCAATTCAGACTCTTCTAGATAATGAACCTATCGCTGAAAATCAAACTTTTTGCTGGCATTGTTTCAGTGTTTTGAGGAAATCTTATTCTTTATTTCAAAATCATATGCAGCATCTTGCCCCTTGACAGCCAGCATACTTCACTGTAAAAACCAGAGTCTTAGATTCACTGCTTGATTCTTCTTACAGCAGCCTAAAAAGAAATGCAATCAGAGGACATATTTTGATCACATTCATGATTCTCACCATTCCTTTTGAAACCATAAGAAGATCAGGAGACAAATTGTTGACCGCCAGTTATTTTCTATGAACAAATCCCTATATGTTTGGGCATTCAGGGCCAACCTCTAAATTTTTGTTTGACAACTCTGTCTTGATGTACACATTGCAGATTCTCTATCAGTACCATTCCAGATGCACTGCTTTCCTCAGTTTAAATCAAAACTCACAAAATAAATATTAACTAAATGAAGAAAAAGCCCCTCCCTTTCTGCACTCTGGGTTGTCTGTGATAAACATAACAATAATAAAAGTAATTGAATGCAACAATCATATATGTCCCACACATATGCCAAGAGCCAATTTATATTCTGTACAATAGCAGTTTTGTTTTTTTGAAATATCTGCTTTCATACACACATGATAGTAATTGCTCTTCCTTTTGTTTGTCATTGATGTTTTGTACCCTCCAACAGTGTCATTTAACACCTTTTTCTTCTTTATCTCTGAGCAAAATATTTGTCATAAAATTTGCAGCTGCTATCACAAACTTCTTGGCAATCAAATGGCTGAATATCTGTATATTCAGTCTAATTATGTGTTCAGCTACATGAAACAGAGACCAAAATTAGCACAGACTGGAACAGAACAGACTAGAAGATGATTTCTATTTCTTGTAACAGTCTGGAGAGAGAAAGTTCAAGAAGGCATGGAGACTCTGCTCTAGGAAAGGAAGTCATCCAAAGATCTAGGCTCCTCCTAGCATACTGCCCTGCCTTCTCTCTTGAGTTGCTCTCACCTGTGTGGTCCTAGATAGCTTACCACCACATCCACATCACAGGCAGCAGACAGAAGGAGGGAAGAAGGCACATGCCTCTTTAAGGACACACTCCACAAGTCACATGCCTCACTTGTCTTCACATTCGATTGGCTATAATTCAATCACATGACTGCACATAGCTGCAAAGAAGCTGAGCAATTGTGTATTTGTTCTACGTGCCCATGTGCCCCACTAAAACATCAGAGTTTTTCTTTCTGCAAAAGGAGGGGAGCACAGATCTGGGTGACCCTTAATAACCTCTGTCATTTCTTGATATTTCTGTAAGGAGCCAACCCTTGAATAATGCTCCTGTAGTTTGGAGCTGTTCTTTGCTTTAACAAAAATCATTAATTTATTACCAGAAAGTATTATTATGCACTTGCATTGGAAATATTTAATGTTATGTGATTTGTTAGAAAAGGACTTGAAAGCTCTGATGCCTTTATGCAATCACTTAATACATTTTGCTATTTTTTAAGTTAGTCATCAGCATGATTCCTAATCATAATTTTCCTTCTCTCCATATCTCTTTCTCCCTCTCTCTATTCCTTCCTTCCTACCTTCCTTTTAGCCTGTTTATGTGAAGTAATCACAATCATACATCCACTTGTCCTAGAACATATAGAGATACTATCTATATTTGTACTTGAGTCCTGCTCACTATTTAAATGTACCACGTTATTCTGAGTTATAATGTTCATGTCATCATTTTCATAAGTTCTTTTTTCCCTCATTGAACCATTTTTAGTCACTGATCTATTTTTTAAGTGAGAATATAATCAAGTATAATAAACAACAGGAACAACAAAAAATATTGTGTGATATCCATAAACAATATCATACAAATAACATAAAAATATAAAAGTTAAGAGCTATAGTATAACTGAATATTGGGTAAGACAAGCTGATCATCTTAGTCCTTACAGTGAATGTGCAACCTTTAAGACTACAAAAATTATTAGAAACATCAAGAAATTTCTGTTATTGTCATAATTAATCTTACATTTCAAATCTAGGGAGCATATATAAATAACTTAATTTCATTACTTTTCCACTGAAACTACGGAACTCTTTTGGAATCACTTGGTATCCTGTCAGAGACGGAATAGTGATCTGAGGCGTGCACTTTGAGAAATATATTTCCTCACTTAATTTGACCCTGGTGTGGTTTGTATATTCATTTGCAGGGCTCAACCAATCAGTTTCAGAGCAGTGTTGTAGCCAGCACAAAGGCTTTGAGCAGGAGCATGTGTTCCTGTTTTGTTTGTTTTTGGCGGGGCATGTATTAGGAGGTTAGGAGCAAGAAAGTCAGAGAATCAATGCTATTTAACAAAAGAATTCTATTAACAGAGATTTTAATGTCTCTGAAAATCAGTGAAAGTTAGGCAGTGGTGTAGTAGATTACAAAGTAACATTTGCTATGCAGTTGTTGCTTTTCTCTACCTTTGGAAAGTTTTGGGGAAATGCTTTAGATGCATATGCATCCTTGATTCAGTGATCCTTGGATTTTTTTAAATCTCTGCTAGCACTACTGATACACTAACATTCTGAAACCAAAGTCCTTTTGAGAAATACAAATCAAAATGGCTGTCAACCCACCATTCATTGCGTGCAGACTTTGTAGGGTGAGAAATTTACTTAAGTAGAATATAATCTATCAGGGAGATAGAAAACTATCTCCCTGGCATGTGTAAAGCTGAGGAAGCTTGTGGATAGCTTCCTCCTGGGACCCATAGTGCTGAGCAGGCCACTGTGCTAGACTTCATTCTCTTGACCTTCACTGGATCACAGCTCCACTGGGCCAGTGCCTTTGGGAGCCTTCACCAAACTTTTGGAGGTAATGAAGCTGATCTAGAGCAACAGCATCACATAGTTATTTTAAAATGTGTAAAAAATATGAAGGATTTTAAGGAACTGGAGTGAGACTGATATCCACTTTAACTCATTGATTTCAATGGAGTATTTTTCTGAAGGAATTAGAATTGTAAAAATTGATGGATCCAAAGCCATTTTCTCACTTCAAAAACGTTTTGCATCGTTTCATCAAATTGAGAAATATCAGGGCTACAAGAGACTTTAAATGGACATACAGTCAAACGTTCGTGCAATTCCACTCCATCTTGTAGTTAATTATACTATGGTACTGGTACTACATAACATCTAAGTGATCACCATCTGTATTAGTTAGCTATTACCACAATAATGTTGCAAAATAAAATCCTCTCCTGAAACCGAGCACAACACAATAATAGACATTTCATTTGCATTCACACATCTGTGGATCAGCTTGGGATCAGCTGATAAAAGTTGGGTTCAACTGGACTTGGCTCTAAGTTGTGGGTTGGATCCAGGTCTATTCTACAGGTCTCTCATTCTCCTTGGGACAGTGGCTAACTGAGCATGTTCTTGGGAAATGCAGGAGTGCAAGAGAGTAACCCAACTTCAAGAGCATATTTCCAGCTCTGTGTGCATCACATGTACTAACATCATATTAGGCAAGACCAAAGTCAAGGAGCAGGAAAGTACACTGTGGCCACCACAAGGATATGGCAAGAATGTGGATGTATTACAATACTTCAGGGGGTGAAGAATTAGGAGCAATAATTTATTAATAGTTTACCACATAATCCCTAGGTCCTTCAACTGTTCCTTGTATAAAATGTTTCTGAGACTTCCCCCATCCTGGAAACTTTCCTCTGAGCACGGTCATGTTTCTCCTTATTCCTATGATGGTGCACTGGGCCCATGGTTATACAATATTCCAGGCACAGTTGATAGTCAGCAGATACATACCTGAGGTCATCTGTTTATATTGGTTATGGTGTCTATTAGCTCTGGTTCCATGTATTGCCATAACTATACACAGTAGAGCCAACTTATCACCTTTCTCTTTCTGAAATTCTGCTTTATATAACCTGAGATTTCATTAGCTTTTTGGTATTAATTCTTTGCTAACAATTTATTAGCCACAATACTCTTTAATGAACTGTCTCAATTATAAAGTTTCCATTTCCATTTTCATGTTGTAGTCAGCTAATGCTCCATTTAGGAAGAACACATATTTTGTAAGATCTATTGAAATAGCATGCCTTGTAATAAACCAATCAGAATAAATGGGTGTTTGTGTGTGTGTGTGTGTGTGTGTGTAAATTCTTCAAATGAATAGGGTCTCTTTTAAAGTGGGAGATTATAAACTTATTCAGAATGTTTGTGAAACACACTTTTGCACATTACCTTTGAGTCTACAGCGCATGCCATAATAGTATAAAATCCATGGGCATCGACAGCAGATTTGGATGCAGGTCCTTGGAGAGTACAATTCTGCTTATATAGAAACAGTAGTCAAGGTCCTTCTTGACATTTTAAAGGACTTATTGTTAGATCTTATGGGGGAAAATAGGGAAAGGGGGGAAAAAGCAGTTTAGTACTGTCATTCTTTAATATTAACACCATACAAATTTTTTAGAGTCGTTTTTTTTTTATTCAGGATATTATGGGGGTACAAACATTTTGGTCACATGTAATACGTTTGCACTACCCAAGCCAGGGCTACAAGCATGTACACTAAAATGCAGCCTTGAAATTTTAAAATGGGAAGTAACTCTCAGAGATTGGTGTGATGGTTAATTATCTCAAGATGGTTTAGCAATTATTCTGGTCTGTAATCTCTGGTATTGCACATTACTATTTGGAGGGTGTTTTCCTCCCTTTGAAGCTGGGCATGCTTTTGTTATTGCCTCAACAATGTAGTAGAAGTACCATTGTGAGGCTACATAATGAAAGGCAATATGACCTCCATCTACCTGCTCCATCCCTTGAGATACTTGCCCTTGGAATCCAACTACCATGAAGTGAGGAAGACAAGGAGCCACATGTAAAGGCTATTTGTGGGCTTTTTGTAGGCACTACAGGCCTGGCTGTTTAGTCTGCTAGCTGACAGACTGTACCAGCTACCAGACACATGAATGGACGTCCAGATGATTCCACCCTTCAGCCTTTAAGACAACCAGCTGAGGCTGAGTAGCAGAGATGGGCATCCTTGCCAAGCCCTACTCAAGTTGCAAATTCATGAACAAAATTAATATTTTTTGTGTTAAGCCACTATTTTGAGGTATCTATTATACAAAATAGATAACTAGAAAAGGAGGAGAGAAATAAGGTAGTAGCTTGAGGGGTTGTTGGGACAAGGGAGAGTGAAGATGGGAGGTAATATAGGGTGTTTTTGGAGAATTAGTGGGGAAGTAATGAGTTTGGTTTTAAGTATGTTGTGCTTGATCTGCCTGAGAGAGGTAAATAAGTAGAGATGTACAGTAAGCATTTGAATATAACAAGTCAGAAATTTGGAGATGTCACCTCTCTGAAAAGAGTACTGGCTTGGGAAGCTACAAACCTAGATTCATTCTTGACTCAGCCCCTAACTTTCTGAGTGATCACGGACAAGCCCTTCTTCCTCTCTCAGAATCAATACCCCTGATGCACACTAAGACAGATGGAATTTTAGGGTCCTTTTCTACTCTAACAGCATGTAACAGTGTTTATTCTCAGATGCATCTGCATTTCTTGTTCTGTTACAGAAAGATAATATAATTGAAATATTAGTGGTCTTTAATAAGCTTACCATTCAATGAGGAGAGTTCAAAAATAAATTTTACTTCCAATTTAATAGTCAGTACATGTGGTGTTTGCTTTTCCATTCTTAGAATACTTCACTTAGGAGAATGATCTAAAGTTTCATCCAGATTGTTACAAAAGGTACTAATTCATTTTTTATGGCCGAGTAGTACTCCATGGTATACATATACCACATTTCATTAGTCCACTCATGAATTGATGGGCACTTGGGTTGATTCCACACCTTTGTGATTGTGAATTGCGCTGCAATAAAGATTTGAGTACAGGTGTCTTTTTGATAAAGTGACATTTTTTTTTCCTTTGGGTAAATACCCAGCAATGAGATTGCTGGATCAAACAGTAGGTCTACTTCCAGTTCTTTAGGAATCTAACTGAACATCACTCATGCACAATAGGAAGTAGAACTCAATGGAAATCAAACAGGTGTTGGGGGAGGAGAGGATGGGCGAAATCAAACCTAACGGGTACAATATAAACTATCTGGGTGATGGGCACACTTATAACTGTTTCAAGCAGCATAAAAGCAATCCGTGTAACCAAAACATTTGTATCCCTATAATATTCTGAAATTTAAAAAAATGAAGAAAGAAAGACTGATCCTAGGTCCTTGATGATATTGTCAAGCCACTAAGCATCAATCAATCAATAAATAAATACAATAAAGCTGAATTTGGGTTTCTCAAAGTAGTGTCTTCAAAGACTTAATAAGAGTCACTTATGTACTCAGAGAATATAGTTCACCTCAGAAAATCAACCTCAGGTAGCCCCTATGATGTGGTATGATGATCCAGTCACAAATATGAATGATACACTTCTACTTTTCTGATCAATTCTAACCTAAGCAGGTTGGAACATGTCATGACCAATTACTTTCAAACAGATTATGTTAATGCATAGTTCAAAGTTGGCTATCTGACTTTATTCAAGGAGCTACTTCCAATATCATGAGTCAGTCCAATGTGGTTCTAAATCTTTTGAGAGTTTCTATGAAAGCTAGGAAAAGTCTGTTGAGAAAAATGCAAATATATTTTTATACATTTTTTCATACAAGCTTGAGGAGTTATTGTCCTCTTTTCCAAGATCAAGGAACAGCACGATAAATGTCTTCAAATTAAAACTGTTATATTCTCTTCACTGGTAGATAGACTTCTTACCACGTGGTCATGGGCAGCTTTTTAAAATTCCCTTCCCTGCTCTCTCATTTATTGTTTCATTATAATCTTTTTAAAAATAGACTTTATTTTTAGAGCAATTTTAGGTTCACAGCAAAATAATGGAAAATACAGAATTCCCATATACCCCTTGCCCTCATGCACTCACAACCTCCCCCACTATTGACATCCTGCCCAACAGTGGTTCATTTGTTAAAATTGATGAACCTACACTGAAAGATCTTTATGATCCATAGTACATAGTTTTACATTAGGGCTCACTCTTGGTGTTGTACATTGTGTGGGTTTTGACAAATGTATGATGACATGCATCCACCCTTAAAATATCACACAGAATGGTTTCACTACTCTAAAAATCCTTTGTGATTTGTTCATTCATACCTATTTCCCCTATAACTTCTGGCAACTACTGATCTTTTTAATGTCTCCATGGTTTTACCTTTTCAAGAATGTCATATAGATAGAAGCATATAGTTTGTAAACTTCTCAGATTAGGTTCTTTCACTTAGTAATGTGCATTTAGGTTTCTTCCATGTCTTTTTATGCCTTGACAGTAGCTCGTTTCTTTTTAGTTCTGAACAACATTACATTGTCTGGATGTACCAGTTTACCCATTCACTAACTGAAGAACATCTTCGTTGCTTCCAACTTTTGACAATTATAAATAAAGCTGCTATAAACATCCATATGCACATTGTTGTGTGACTATAAGTTTTAAATACATTTAAGTAAATACCAAGGAACCTGTTTACTGGATTTTATAGTAAGAGTATATTTAGTTTTGTAAGAAACTGCCAAACTATCTTCCAAAGTGGCTGAACCATTTTTCATTCCATCAGCAATGAATGAAAGTTCCTATTGCTCCACATCCTTGTCAGAATTTTCTGTTGTTATCTTCTGCATTTGGTATTGTTAAATCTAACTACTGTAGAGTTTTATAGGTTTAGATTTACATTTGGATCTGTAATACATTTTGAGTTAGTTTTTGTGAGAGGTGTCAAGTCTGTGTCTAGTTTTATTTTATTGTATATGTATGTCCAGTTATTCAGTACAATTTGTTAAAAAGACTTGCTTTGCTCCATTGTATTGCCTTTGCCTTTTTGTCAAAGATCAGCTGACTATATTTATATCGGTTTATTTCTGGGCCCTCTATTAATTCTGTTCAATTAATTTGTTTGTCTATTCTTTTACCAGTACAGCAGTATCTTGATTTCAATAGCTTAATGATAAGTGTTGAGATCAGGCAGTATCAGTACTCTAACTTTGTTCTTCTCCTTCAATATTAAGTTGGTTACTCTGGGAATTTTCCTCTCCATATAAACTTTAGAGTCAATATGTTGGTATCCACAAAATAAATGTCTGGGATTTTGGTTGTGATTGTGTTGAATCTATGAAGTTGAGAAGAACTAGCATCTTGATAATATTAAGATTTCCTGTTCTTAACATGAAGCATGGCTCCATTTATCTAGTCCTTTCATTTATTTCATCAGAATTTTGCAGTTTTACAGATATGGATCTTGTATATATTTTGTTAGATTTTTTATATACAAGTATTTCATTTTTAGAGGTGCTAGTATAAAAGGTAAAGTGCATTTCATTTCAAATTCCACCTGTTCATTGCTGGTATATAGGAAAGTAATTGACTTTTGCATATTAACACTGTAATCTGCATCCTTATTATAATTACTCACTTGTAACAGGAGTTTTCTGTCCATTCTTTCAGATTTTCTATATAGATGATCTTGTCATCTGTGAAAAAGACAGTTTTATTTTTCCTTTCCAAGCTGCATAACTTTTATTTCCATTTATTGTCTTACTGCATTAGGTAGGGCTTCTAGTACAATTTTTAACACATTGACTACCGTGTGAGTTGTATTTAACTTAGGATAGCTTTGAGCCTGGGGCCTCAAGAAGCAAAACCTTGAAGTTGGCTCATTAAAATCTTACTTATTTTTAAAATTAATATTGACAATTCTAAAAACATGGATTGCATTGCATACAACTCATGCAAAGAACAAAACAAAAAACTGAAAAATTAGAAAGAATCATTTTGTTTTAATAAAACAAATCCCAGGCCCCAGGGAAATTTTTTTTCTAGTGTGGCAGTCAATGTGTTAAAAGGGGTGGTGAGAGAAGACATTTTTGCTTTGTTCCAGATATTAGTAGGAAAGCCTTGAGTTTCTTACAATTAATATGATGTTAGCTGATGTTAGGTGTAGAGAGTAAATATTTTCTCTCATTCTGTAGGTTGTCTATTTGCTCTAGTGATAGTTTCTTTGGCTGTGCAGCTTTTTAATTTGATCAGATCCCATTTGTTTATTTTTGTTGCTGCTGAAATTGCTTTGGGGATCTTATTCAAGAATTCTTTGCCTAGGCTGATATCTGAAAGGGTCTTCCCAACATCCTCTTGTAGGATTCTTAAGGTTTCATGCCTTAGGTTTAGGTCTGTTAATGATCTTGAGTGTATTTTTGTGAGAGGTGAGAGGTAGGGATCCAGTTTCATTTTTCTGCTTGTAGCTATCCAGTTTTCCCAGCACCATTTATTGGAAAGAGGTTCTTTTCTCCAATGTATATTTTTGTCTGGTTTATCAAAGATTAGGTTACCATATGCAGATGGTTTCATCTCTGGACTCTCAGTCCTGTTCCAAAGATCAATGGTTCTGTTCTTGTGCCAATCCAAACTGATTTGATTATTATTGTTTTATAGTACAACTTGAAGTCTGGAAGACTTATGCATCCCAGTTTGTTCTTTTTGCTTAAGATTGCTTTGGCTATACAGGTTTTTCCTGATTCCATACAAAGTGAATAATTATTTTTTCTAGGTCTGTAAAGAATGAAGATGGTACTTTGATGGGGATTGCATTTATTCTGTAGATCACTTTAGGTAATAATGACATTTTAACAATATTGATTCTACTAATCCATGAAAAGGGTAGATTTTTCCATCTTTTTACTTCTTCTACAATTTATTTTTTTAGTGTTTCATAATTCTCCTTGTATAAGTCTTTCATATTTTTTGTTAAATTTATTCCTAGATATTTAATTTTTTTGGAGGCTATAGTAAAGAATATTGCCTTTTTGATTTGAGTTTTGGCTTGACTGTTTTTGGCATATATGAATGCCTCTGATTTGTGTATATTGGTTTTATAACCTGAGACTTTACCAAATTCATTTATCAAATCTAGAATTCTCTTGGAAGAATCCATGGGGTTTTCTAGATATCATATCATCTGCAAAGAGTGAGTATTTGATCTCATCTGCACCCACTTGAATACCCTTAATACCACCGTCTTGCCTAATTGCTGTTGCTAGGACTTTGAGCACTATGTTGAATAGAAGAGGAGAAAGTGGGCATCCTTGTCTAGTTCCAGTTCAAAGTGGGAATGGTTTCAGTTTTTTGCCATTTAGTATGATGTTGGCTGTAGGTTTGTCATAAATGGCTTTGATCATTTTAAGGTATGAGTTGCATATGCCTATTTTGTTAAGAGTCTTTATCATAAAGGTGTGTGAACTTTGTCAAATGCTTTTTCTGCATCTAGGGAGAGAATCATATGGTCTTTGTTCTTGCTTTCATTTATGAGGCGAATTGCATTTATAGATTTGTGAATGTTGAACCAGCCTTGCATCCCTGGAATACAGCCCACCTGGTCAAGATGAATTATTATTTTTTTTTATGTGCTGCTGAATTCTATTTGCTAAAATTTGTTTGAGGATTTTTGCATCTATGTTCATAAGGGATATTGGTCTGTTATTTTCCTTTTTTGTTGGGTACTTTCCTGGTTTTGGAATTAAAGTGATATTTGCTTCATAGAATGAATTCGGAAGGATTCCATCCTTCTCAATGTTGTAGAATAATTTCTGAAGAATAGATATGAGTTCTTCTTTGTATGTTTGGTAAAACTCTGATGTGAATCCATCAGGTCCGGGACTTTTCCATTTTGGGAGGTTATTAATTACTGCTCCAATTTCTGAGCTTGAGATTGGTCTGTTTAGAAATTCTGTTACCTACTGCATGAACTGAGGAAGGTTGTATGCTTCCAGGAATCTGTCCATTTCCTCCTCATTATGTAATTTTTGAGCATATAGTTCTTTGTAGTAATCATAGATAATGTTTTGTATTTCTGTGTTGTCTGTTGTGAACTTCCCTTTTTCATTTCTAATTGAGTTTATTAGAGTCCTTTCTCTTTGAGTTTTTGTCAATCTAGCAGAGGGCTATTGATTTTTTTTTTTTTTATCTTTTCGAAAAACCAGCTTCTGGTTTTGTTGATCTTCTGTATAATTCTTTTGTTCTCAATTTCATTTAGTTCTACTTTGATCTTTGTTATTTCTTTTCTTCTATTAGAATTGGGATTGTTTTTCTATTCTTCTTCCAATTCCTTGTCTTTATTCATTAGGATGTCAATATCTAAGCTTTCTGTTTTTTGGAGGTAAGCGTTTATTGCTATTGGTTTTCCTCTTAGGTATGCTTTCGCTGTATCCCACAGGGTTTGGTAACTTGTGTCTCTGTTATCATTTAGTTTGAAGAAACTCTTGATTTGCCCCTGAATTTTCTCCTTGACCCAAGAGTTTTTCAGTAATAAATTGCTTAGTTTCCATGACTTTGTGAAGTGTTGAGAGCTTCTATAGGAATTAAACTCTAGTTTTATACCTCTATGGTCAGAGAAGATACATAGTATAATTTCTATTTTTTTTTAATTTGTTGGTATCCGATTTGTGGGCTAGTATGTGGTCAATTTTGGAAAAGGTTTAATGGGCTGCCGAGTAGAATGTAAATTCAGCTTTATTTGGGTGGAATGTTCCATAGAGATCTGTCAGATCTTTTTGTTCAAGAGCTCTGTTTAAGTCCATTACTTCTTTGCTCATTTTCTGTTTGGAGGATCTGTCCAGTTCATTCAGTGTAGTTTTGAAGTCCCCTGCTACTATGGCAGTATTGTTTAACATGTTATTAACATCTTACAAGGTTTGCTTTATGTAGTTAGGTGCTCCTACGTTGGGTGCATAAATATTAAGAATACTTACATCTTCTTGTTGTAAATGTTCTTTATCATGTTGAGGGAGTTCCTCCCTTTTCCTAGTTTGCTGAGAAGTTTTATCAT
>CAUYRT010080706.1:0-27477 GCA_963574885.1 Lepilemur ruficaudatus
GCACTCTAGCCTGAGCAACAGAACAAGACTCTGTCTCAGAAAAAAAAAGAAAAAGAAAATGGGAAGAACTGCTCATAGTTTAACACTCAACTGTACTAGCTGGGTACAGGAGCATACTCCTGTAGTCCCAGCTACTTGGGAGGCTGAGGCAGGAGGATCACTTGCGCCGAGGAGTTTGAATGCAGCTGGGCAACATAGCAAGACCCCATTTCTAAAAAATAAAAATAGAAATTTATCTGCAGAATGGCAGAAGGCTGCTGATTATAAAAGCTGATTAAAAAAGATTTGCTCTACTTTTGAATGTTTTTAAAACTTTCCATAGTAAAAAACTTTACCATACTGACCTCATTAATGTATTATGTGTGGTATGTACAAGAAAGTGTTTATCACAGTAAATGCTTTGTAAATGTTCAGTAAACATTTTCCACAATGCTGATGATGATGGAGACTCTGGACACTGAAGCTGCAACACTTTCATTGATTTGCTGTGTGATCTTGAGCAATCCCTAGACTTCTCTGAGCCTTGGTTTCTCCCTCCCCGCCACTGTATCGTCTGTCCACCTTTCCAGATATTGTTCCTGCTGCACTTTGCTTTCCACAGAGACAGTGTAGCAGAGTCATCATGATACAGTCTTCCACGTTCAGACAAAATTTGAGGCTAAGCTCTATGATCTTAGGCAAGGTAACCTAAATTGGCTTTCTCATCTGTAAAGTAGGGACACCAATAGCACCCACCTCGAGGCCTACTGTGAAGACTAAAAGATAAAGCATAGACAGTGCTAAACACAGTGCCTCCCACAAAGTATGCATGCAATGAATGTCAGCTGTTATTAAATGCCGCTTATAATTTTAAGCACATCTTCACGTTCACTCTCTCATTTGGTTTCTTCACCAAACACGTGGACTGCCAACCACCCTGTGATGCAGAGATGTGGCACACCATGTTCCCCACTGTACAGCCGAGGAAACTGACATTTGGACAGATCAGATCAAAAAGCTAGCCAGTGACCATGTGGGGATGAAGGCCCAATTCTCGTAACCCATAGATAAGTGTTCTGTGCCACACGGCTGTAACTCCGAAGAGCACAGACTCAAGACACTGGGAGCCCTGGACCTACAAAGCATGTAGAAGCAACCACCAAAGTGTTATCCAAAGTAGAAATCCAGCCCAATACCATGCCAGGCTCAGCACACCTCATGAGACAAGAGTAAATAAGGATAATGGAGATAAACAAAAAGAGGAGCCCAGAGGAGATGGCCCCCTGGGGTGGAAATGAACAATCTTCAGACAGGAAATGAAGGATCAGCTATGATGTGCTTCCTCGGGTATGGTTTGCAGTTGACATAGTTTTCTACCTGTTTATTAACATTGCTCCAAAGTAGGGCAGGGGCTGCATTTTGCAGCTTGCACGTTGGATGGTGCAGTAAGCCCTCCCTTAACCTCGTCAATAGGTCCTTGGAACCTGCCACTTTAAGCAAAACAACTACAACATAAGCAATTTTTTTCTCATCCACATTACAACAAAATGATGTCAAACGAAACAATGGTATTCCAGAACCTGCTGTACTTTGTTTCACTTAAAGTCTCAGTTACAAGAATCTATTGACGACATGAAGTGAGGGCTTACCCTACTGTGATTTTTTTCATTGACTTCTTAATTATCTATGTGTTTACCTAACTTTGCAGACTATTTAGGAAAAAAAAAAAACCTAAAATCTCAGACCTAGAAAAAGCCTTAAGCAATTGTCCAGTCCAGCCCTTTCTTTTACAGAGAGGAAATCTGATGGCCAGATTGGTATGGTCACTTGAGCAAGGTCACACGGCATGAAACGGGTGTGATAGAAACCAAGTCCAGCTCTCTCTGAAGTAGTCAGAGATTTCCCTCCCTTCAGCTACTTTCTCCCCTTGATCCCACCAACCAAACCCTTTGCACCACTTTCCTATGCAAGCCTCTTTCCTTGTCACTCAAATGTTCTTAGGAGCAAGACTGGACTTTGGTAACGATGACAACTTGTTCTTAAAGAACACACTAGATGCTACTATGTGCTAGACAGTGTGCAGAGCACTTCTGTATATAGCATCTCATTTAGGTCTCACAACCCCCATAGGTGGGAAAGGTTATCCTCAGTTTATGGATGAGGAAACTGAGGATCAGAAAGGCTAGGTTATTTTCCTAAGGACACACAGCTAATAAGTGATAGAGGTAGACTTCGAACTCAGCACATGGTCTCCTGAGCCAAATATAAATATGTAATTCCTAGAGGTTTGGGATTACCCAGTCCTTTCTTGTCTCCTTTCATCATAGGCAATTAGAGCTGAAAGGGAATTTCATTGAACAGACATAGAAACCGGAGGCCCGAGAGAGGATTGCACTTGCCCACAGATGCACACACAGCTGATTAGTGGCACCGTCAGCCCAGGCTCCCTGACTTCCAGCCCGGGGCTGTACCTCTCCAATCACACCAAAAGGTGGTTGTGCCCCGTGGGTCCAAGGTAATATGGACGTAGTCCTGGTGTCAGAAACCTTCCAGGCTGTGTTTGTTCTCCAGAAATAGCAGGAAAGCGTTGCAGCTCTGCAAACAGCTGGAGTCCCCAGGCCTAGCTGTCTGCCTCCCAGGGCCTGGCTTTATTCACCAGAGCTAATAGACTGAGAGCAGAGATAGGCAGCCAGCAAAGCAACAGGGTTCTCTATCCATTCCCGAAAAGGGGAGGGCTGAGCCTACCTGTCCTTCATCTGACCTTTCCAGAGACTCTCTTTGAGGCTGTGCAGTAAGAGGAAGGTAGAAGTTGAGACAGGAATGAATGACGGAGAAGAGGAAAGAAGGTCCTGCTCTGGAGCAGCCCTTCCGGCAGTCTACAAGAAAAAAACCTAGGGCTAGACCCCAGAGGAAACCCATGCAGCTTGTCTGGACATGTGTGCTTATAAGTGTGCATAAGTGTGTGCACTACAGCATGTGTGTGTGTCCGTGTAGTACGTATGTGCATGGGTACATGGTGGGACTGTGCAGATGTGCATATAGGTATGTGTGTATGTGTATGCTGGTTTGAATATATTTAGACATGTAACCTCAAAGAGAAATATGTATGATCGTGAATAGGTATGGAGATAAGGATGTGTGTTTCTGTGTTTATATATGTACATGTGAAAATGTTTAAGTGTGGATGTGCATGTACCTGTGAGTTTGGGTGTATGTAGGATACATGAAAGTACTTGAGAGTGAATGTAGGGCAGACACAGTGGCTCATGCCTGTAATCCCAGAATTTTGGGATGCATAGGTGGGAGGATCATTTGAGGCCAGAGTTCAAGACCAGCCTGGGAAAGATAGTGAAACCCCATGTCTACGAAAAAACTTTGTAGTCAAATTTTGTAGTCATGGTGGTCTGTATCCGTAGTCCTAGCTACTCGAGAGGCTGAGGTGGGAGGATCGCCTGAGCCCAGGGGTTCAAGGCTGCAGTGAACTAAGATCACACCACTGCACTCCAGCCTGGGTGACAGAGAAAGATCCTTTTTTATTTTTATTGAAATAAAATTTTTAAAAAGAGTGAATGTACATAAAGTATATTATTTTCATTTATGTAGTTGTATGTGGATGTTTATGAATATATAAACATATATTGAAGTATGTATCAGCATGTGAGTCAGCATCTTTACATGTGTGTATATTCAAGTACATGGGAAGGTATGTATATAAGTACCTGGGGATATGTGAAAGAATATTTAAATGTATATCAGCATGTGAGAGTAAGTATATCTATACATGTGTGCAGGCAGGCATGTGAGTGTGCACATACAGGGGTGCGTAAAGCTGGAATTCATGTGAAACTACATGTAAACACGTGACAAAGACACACAGAGAGAGAGAGACAGAGTGTGTGTATGGGTGTGTGTAGACATCCTTTGGGCATGAATCCCAGTATTTCCATTTTTAGGATCTGTATTCCAGTCTGTTTTGCCAAGAGTCAGGCTAGCCTGGCACAGAGACAGGCACACAGTGGCCAGGACCCCTGCTCATTGATGACAGTCTACGCAGACATAGTCTGCAAGTTTGGCCTTATCTGTAGACAATAAGGGGCAACAGACAGAGCCCTGAACCAGCAGTCAGAGACCAGGGTCTGAGTTCTAGCTCTGCCCCCGTGTAACACCTGTGAGGCCCATTCCCTCTGGGTGCTTGGTTCTGAGAACGGTGTGTAGGATCACACAGAGTGACGCGTAGGCATGTCTTCTGTGAATGCTACATGAATGCAAAATATTATTAACTGCTAAGCAGCCAAAGACTTCAACACACAAAATAAGAAAATGCTTTTCTGGTTTTATGTTCATATGTTTTTTTTGTTTTGTTTTTACAGTTCTTTCTATTCGTTTATTCTTTCCACTTCAGTTATTAATTAAGGTCCTACATATGCTCAATATGGCCTTTGGGACAGAGTTCTGTTCCAGTCATTTTAGGCTAGGCTTTCCCGCAGTAACAGACAGCCCCCCAAATCTCAGTGTCGTCAAACAACATAGACTCATTTATCACTCACCTCAACTCTGCTGCAGATCCAGGGCTCTCTGGGGCTGCTGTCCTGCAGGTAGTGGCTCAGCGTTGCATTTCCATGTCACATTTGCCATGCGAGGGGACAATACACTGACGGGTTGAACAGTGGCATGTTAGTTCAGGCTGCCATAACAAAATTCCACACACTGCATACCTTAATCAACAGAAATGTATTTTGTCACAGTTCTGGAAGACAGAAATCCAAGATCAAAGTGCCATCAAGAGTTGGTCTCTGGCGAGGGTCGTTTTCCTGGCTTGTAGACAGCTGCCTTCTCACTGTGTCCTCACGTGGCTTCTACTCTGTGCACACAGAGAGAAAGAGACAGAGATCTCTGGTGTCTCTTCCTCTCCTGATAAGGACACCAATCCTATTGGATTAGGGCCCCACCCTTATGACCTCACTTAACCTTTATCGCCTGCTTAAAGACTCTGTCTCCAAATACAGTCGCACTGGGGGTTAGGGCTTCAACATAAGAATTTGGGAGGGGATACATCCAACCTGTAGTAACTGGCAAGCAAACACTTTCCACCCAGGAGTGACATATGCCACTTCTGCTCACATTTCACTGTCCAAAGGAAGTCTACATGGCCCTGCCTGAAGAAAAGCACGATCCTCCCAAGTTTCCAGAAGTAAACAGGAACCAGACATCAGCGAGCAGTGCGTCTGGGCTTTCAAAGCGTCTACTGGACAAGGACATCAAAGATAATGCCACAGCGTGATGAGTGCTATTACAGAGGTATACACAGCACGCTGGGGAACACAGAGAATAATAGTAACCAACAGCAATATTAGCTGACACTTAACTGAATACGTACGTGCCAGGCACCGTGAATGCGCTGTTGTGTGATTTCGAGGGATTTTTCTAAAGCAGCAATGTGACCACAGTACTCTCCGTGCTAACACCTTCCGGGAGAGAACAGTGTCATGGGATGACCCAGAGGATAAAGGGGTTACAAGAAACTGGTGTGTGTTCAACAGTGCCGAAGCAGGAGAGAAGTCAAGTAAGAAAAGAGAATGGCATCCAGCAGATTTGGCAATGGGGGATGAGCAAAGGGAGGGAACACGCGTGAAATTAGGGAATGCGACTTCAGGGGCATGGAGGAAACAGAAGGCAGATGGAAACAGAGACGGCGTGAAGGTAAGTCTTTTGAAAAGTTCTGCTCTGAGGGGTTGGTATCGGTGTTTGTCGTTTATTGAGCACTTTTCTGAAAGCCAGGAAATTGTGGTTAGTGAATTATGAGAATTACTTTAGGTACAACAATCCTATGTTATAGACAAGGAAATTGAGCCTCAGAGAGGACGATTCACCCAATCTTTCTCAGCCAGACTGCCTGACCCCGGAGCCCGGTTCTTGGGCTGGTCCATCTGCTGAGCAAGAGGGGAGAGGGATCACGTGGCCACGCCAGGACACAGCCGCATCCTGTCTTCTGCACCGTGGTGTGGGTGATAAGCAGCTCAGCAGCATCTGTGCAATTCTATCTATCAGAACCTGTGTCACAAGAAGACTTTGGCCATCCATCCCTTTGGGTATTTGCAAACAAGCCCTCAAGATATAAAAAAACAACTACCACACAAGGAGATTAAAAGCCCTTATGTTCAACCATAAATATTAACACACTAGCTAGAAAGTAGTTATTTAGTCGTTAGTCAAAGCCAACTTATTCTGGGATCAATTGATTAAATGAAGCAGGTATTTTGAATTATAGAAATAAAACTTAAATCTCTCTACTTTTTCCCGACTTTTCTATTGTCAACTGCCAGTTAAACTGGGCATCATCTCTCCGCTGCTTGACACAAAACAGCCTCCTCACTGGTCTCCATCCTCCCTCCTCAGGCCGCTACCATTCCCCACCAGTGCTGGAGGGATCCTTTGAAATCCCGGATCAGAGCACAGAATTCCCCTGCTTCAGATCCTGCAGCAACTTCCCAATGTTCTTACAACATCCTGTTCCCTCTGCCTAGAGAGATCTTTGCACACACGGCTCCTTCTCACCCTTCCGGTCTCGGCCCAGACATCTCTTCAGAAGGTCCTTCCCCATCTCCCTACCTAAAACTGCCCCCACCCCAGTCCCTGACTCTCCATCACATCACCATGTGACATCACCCTCGGAGCAACGTGTCAAATCTATAGGTTCACTTGTTTGTCTATTGCCTCGCTTGCTTTTTTATTGAGAGTGGGGACCTCGCCTCTCTCTCAATCTAGATTTCCAGTGCCCAGCACATTGCCTGACTCACAGGAGCTAGTCAGTATTTATGGAAAGAATGAACCTTGGAGGTTCCCTAGTCAAACCCTCACCTGTTGTCAGAATCCCTGCCACAAACGTCACCGCCAAGTACTTCCCACTTGCACACCTCCAGAGATGGGGAACACACTACCTCCCAGTGCAGCCCATTTCATCTTTGGGCACGTCTGAAATCTCCATTTGCCCACGGCTTCAGTCCTGACCCTCGTGCCACACAGAACCAATCCACTCATCTGGCAGCCCTTCACAGAATTGAGGTCGGCTTTCTCGGCCCCCCAAGCCTGGCTCCCTCAACGCTTCTCTCTAGTTTCCAGTCCCTTCCCCGGTGGGGAGCTCTTCTCCAAGTGCGTCAAATGCGTTGGTTTCCTTCTTGAGATGAAAGGCCAAGAAATAAACCCAGGCCCTCTCAGGAGTGTTCAGAGCAGAGCAAAGTGGGGGCCGTCACCATCCTTCTTCTGGGTCAGTGAATTTCAAAGCACTGTTTGTCACGGCGGCCCTTCCTCCACTGTTCATTTCTAAGTGAAATCTTCCGCAGCACTTTCATAAACAGATAAAAAATGGGATGTTCTGGCTACAGTGGAGAGGGAGTCAGGAACCTCACCCTCCTGGCCTCTCTCTCAATCCCTGCCTCCCCCGGGGAGCCCTCCGGGAACTCCTCAGGGCCCCAAAATCCACTGCTACACACTCCACCTTGAAGTCCTTTCCATTTCGGTGGCCACGTTACCATGCTGACTCACAGTATGCTTCTGGACGGCAACACCCTGGAACAGTTTTATAAGTACATGAGTAACCCTTGCAAATAAGCTTTTGTAATTAGTCCAATAAAAAAGAAAAGAGAGAATAAGAATTAAGAATGTCCCTGCTTTGTCCCCCCCTCCAAGTCCATTGCCCTATTCTGAGTAAACCATTACAAATAAAATTTCATGTCTACCCTATTAGTCTCCTTTCCTTGACTGTACGTGCATTTAGGCCCACATACACGTCTTTCTATAAATAGCATTGTGCATGACAATCAGCTTTTTCCACCTCCACTGTGGTTTTGCATCTCTCTCTACATCACTACGTACAGCTCTACTTATCCTTTTTACTTTTATTTTTATTTTTAGAGACAGAGTTTCACTCTATTGCCCAGGCTGGAGTGCAATGCTTGATTATAGCTTACTGTAACCTCAAACTCCTGGTCTCAAACAATCCTCCTGCCTCAGCCTCCCAAAGCACTGGGGTTATAGGCATGAACCACTGCACCCAGCCCTACCTCATTCCTTTGAACTCTTCATACATTCCCAAATTTGGAAACATGAGAAAATATATAAGTTGTTTATTAATCTTACAGAAAATATAGAAAAAAAATGAAACTATGTGTTTCCAGACTTTATAGCCTCTCTATAAAATTCCATAGTATATGTATGGACACGCCATTTACAGTATTAACCACTTTTCTCCTGATGTACCTTTAGTCTTATGCATTACACCACGACAATCAACGCCATCATGGACATTTTTGTGCATAACTTTTTGTGCATTTCCTTGGGATAAATCCAAGAAGTAGAATTGCTTTATCAAAGAATATTTACTTTTTTAAAATGATTAATACTTTGACAGATATTATTGTCAACTCCCTTCCAAAGAAGCTTCAGTAATTTACATTCCCTACAATACTGCTCATTTCGCTTCATCCTTGCCAACCCAAAATATTATCAAGCTTTTTCATTGTTGCCAAATGAGATTTTCAAAATGATATCTCATTGTCATTTTTAATTTGCACTCCACATTCCTACTGAATTTGAGTGTCTTTGCTTATGTTGACTGGGCATTTTGAATAATATTATAGGGTTCTTTTTTATATGGACCTCCTTAAGCCATTTGTTCTTTAATTTTCTATGAAGTATTTGGTGGTGGTTTAACTCTATTTTTCTCTGATTGGGTAGAAATTATTCCAACACCATTTCTTAAATAGCCATTATTTCTCCACTGATTTGAAATGCTACCTTTCTCAGAAAATAAAGTCCCATATATACATTTCTAGTTTCTGGACTTACTTTATGGCTCCATTGCTCTGTTTGTCTGTTTCTGCACTGACATAACACTGCTGTAATTACTATGACTTAATACTATATTTCTATGTCTTTTAGAGAGGCCTCTGTTCTTCTTTTAAAAGGTTTTCTTGACCTTTCCAGCCCATTTTCTCTTCCATATGAACTCCAGAATCAACTTGCTGAGGTCTAGAAAAATCCCCTCAGTAAAGCGAGCTCTGTGGCACATACCTATAATCCCGGATGCTCAGGAGGCTAAGGTGGGAGGACCCCTTGAGCCCAGGAGTTCAAGACCAGCCTGGGCAACACAGCAAGACCTCATTTCAAAAAAAAAAAACAAAAAAAACCCTCATATTTTGATTAGGATTACATTGAGTTTACAGATTAATTTTGGAATAAATGACATCTTTATAATATCTTATACATACACTATGTCACTCCATTTATATAGTATTCCTTTACGCTTTCCAGTAAAGTTTTTGCGGGATTTGTTGTTATTGTTGGATGAGATCTTTTGCTGTTTTTGTTTTTTCCGTTATATTTTCTGTCATTCTACACAGTTTATGCTAGGTCACTTCTTACACTCTTGAGTTTGGGGGATCCAAGAGAAAGTCTATTAAATGTCGTCCAGTTAGATATGGTACACACTCCCCAAAGCCTTGGTAAACTGAAGACTAAGAGAGCACTGAGGAGAGAGGCCTCAGACACGCCACTGGAGTCTGCACAGGCAGAACAAGGGATTATGAGAGTCTTGGTATCACCTGCTGGATGATTCTCTCCCAAATACACCATTGACGGAGGTATCACAATGGAGAATTTACGACAGCCGGAGTGTGGCTCTCCATCAGATCAAATTCAGGAAGGTTGACTCTTTGCAATCAAACCCACAAAAGGCTGAAGTGAGGAAACCAGTCTGCCAAGTTATTTCAACTTACGATGGAGCTTTCCCTTCCAATAATGGAAAAGCTCACGTCCTCCGTGAGCCTGCTCCCTCACCACTATCCAAACACCAGGAAAGCCAAGCAAAAGGTGCTTTGTGGAGAACTGGAATTGGAGGAAAAGAATGTAGGGAGATGAAATTGAGGGAACTTTCATCCAGGCCAGGGAAAGGTCTAAGAAACCATCCTTGCCTCCCCACACAGAAACCCTCTCTCCAGTGACAAGAAAGTGGTTCCCCCAGACACAGTGACACTATCCCCCAGGTGATGCTAGATTACCAATGGCCAGACTGCTGCTTCTTGAACCGCCCTTTCTAATACGACAGAATGAATGTCCCACATGTGTTTATAAACTAGTTCTCTAAACGAGAGGCAGCACAATACATTAGGGCTCTCCCCATTAAATTGCAAGTATATGCCTATCCTAAATCATCGTGATTGCGCATGGGTGGTGGAGATGGATGCCGGGCCTCCCCAAATTCCCTCAGTTGCATATTCATTTCTGTTGGTAGCTGAATTCACAGAGGGTGACCTTCTTTTCCATATTTGCAAGTTTTTTAGCGGCGTGCCTCACCACTGTGCCCCGCTCTGCCAACTCTGTCTGCTTTCTTCTTTCCAGGTTCACATCCACCCTTCAGTTGGTACCCTTTGGCAACCAGTTATGAATCCACCCCACTGCTTAATACCCCAATCCAAGTTCTCAACCTGATATTGATTGTAAGGATATTGATGAGCCAAACTGTCCCATGGGGTCAGTGGGGTCCCAGTATACTATGTCTACCATATTTCCTTCATCTATGCACTAGATGATTTAAAGTACTATATTTAATTTTTAATAAAAATTTAAAATAGATATTTAAACTATTTAATAACATTTTAAATAAGTATTTAATTTTTAAATATTTAATAAAAATAGATATTTTCAATAGATTTAAAATAAAATAGATGAAGCCCGATTTAAATTTTTTTCTAAAGAAAGGAAATAAAGAGATAGCATACAATTGTAAAACAGTGTGAGATTGGGAACCGGAAGTCCTAGATTCGTATCCCTGCTCTAGCACCTACCAGGTATGTGACCTTGGTCAAGACACTTAACGTCTGTCTAACCTCACTGAATTTCAGTTTCCTCCCCCATAAAATGAGTATAATAATATCCAGTAGGCTAGGTTGATGAAAAGTTTAGAGATACAATACATATAAAGTTCTAGCAAATGTTACACACCCAATAAAAGTAGCTGCTGTTAGTATTTTTACATAATTATTAAACTCAGGCTTTAGTGAGCCCCTAAAGACAGACAAAGATGCTCAGTTCCACAGGCCTAAACCATCTACAGTTCTTTGCAACAAGTGTAGTTCTGTTGGTGTGATATCCAAATGAGAATGCACCAGGCAGCATGGTGACTCAGGAAAGGGTCAAGGCACAAAGCATCCATCTGGGCTCAGCAGGCAGCAGGCAGGGATCTGGGCAGTCTGCAAGCACTGGACTTGAGTGGGCAGCAGAAATGGGTCAGATCCATGGGCCAAGTCAGGAATAAGGTGCCAGTCAACTGTTAAGCCCGGAACAGAAGTTTTCTGTCCTTTGCCCTTTTTAATACTTCTTGTTAGTTTGGGGCATCTACAAATCCACAGGTACATAACAGCAGCCAGAGGTAGTAGCTGACGGCATTGAGGTGTCATGAAATTTTCAATGCAATTCTGAGAGACTCTGGGTAGTACAGTCTACTGGTTGAATGCCTGGGCTCTGGCCTTAACATCCTGGGTTCAAATCCTAGCTTTGCTACTTACTAGCTGTGTGATATCAGGAATGGTACCCTAACGTTTCTGTGCCTTGATTTCCCTAACTATAAATTGGGAATGATAATAGAATCTACATCACAGAGTTACCGTGAAGATAAAATAACACATAGAAAGCTCTTAGCATGGTTTCTTACATGTGGTAAAGTCTCAATATATTAGTATTATTTGCATTGTTATTACCAATTCTAGATACGCCGGTAACTAGTGGTGGGAACTTAAGATTTTAGGGTCCGTCCAATGGGACTAAGCATCCTCTCTTTCATGCCAAATCTCATAGAAAAAAATCTAATGTGAAGGTGTTTTAAAAGTAAAAAGCGGCAAGTAAATATGACACTATTAGTAAAAGGAGCCGATAGAGCACGCTACTTAAATGCAACACAGGACTTTGGAGGCAAATAGTCGTGGAGTCAAGTCTCAGCTCTGTCACTAAGTTTAGGCAAAGTACTTAATATCCCCAGGCCTCAGTTGACCTGTAAAACGGTGTTACAGTGAGAATTTAGTGAGAAGTTTCATATAAAGCACTTAGCACCATCCCTGGCACTCTGCCAGGGTTTAGTAAACCCTACATGTGCCAACTGAGCCAGGTCCACACTTTCGAAGGACGGCAGGGAGACTGAGGCTGACTCTTCTTACGTTTGCGGGAAACATCTATGACTCTTTCATTCCATAGTGCTTCTCGGATGTCTGGGAAAATGCTTGAGGAGAAAGGAGCCGGGGGAAGGGAAGCAGCACTCAGAAACCACGCCTGAGCATCCCCCACTTGCTGAATGGGCCCCCAGGCCTCTGGCAGACTGATCCACCTCGTGTGCATCTTAATCCCAAACCTTGTCGGAGCCAAACCCATGTTAGAGCTTCTCCAGGGAAGCTGTGACTGCCTGGTGGCAGATCAAGTTGGTTATTGTCCTCTTGGCCCTGGGGTTTCCCTCAATAGATAAAAAAAAAAAGAAAAAAGAAGTGGGCTAGGGGTCAAGATTCCTGCACACAAGTCCACCTTAGTCATTGAATTGCTGTGTGGCTCTGAGAAAGTCCCTTTCCCTCTCTGGGCAACCCATAAAATGAAGGAGTTGAGACAGAAGCCTCCAAGGTTCTTTCTAACTGTAATATTTAATGACGAATATGATGTAGATGATGATAATGATGATAAAGAACTACGATTCTCTCATCTCCTCCCCCTCTCCATTCCTACTATCTTAGTGCAGATCCTCCTTACCCTCAATTGAACTGTCACAACAGCCTCAAAACGGGGCTTTCTGTACCTGTTTTCTCTCGTTTCCAATACCTCGCGGTTCTTCCTGACAAACGGATCTTCCTGAAGTCAAACTGTGATACTGCTACACAGCTGAAATCTTCAGTGGTGCCAAATGGCTCCAGAATAAAACCCAGATACCTTGGTTTGGTGGCTAAGGATGTTCACAGCCTCAAATCAATCCATTTCCCAGCCTTCTCACAGCGGAGTGGCTGAGAGCATAAACTTTATATAACCTGAAAAAGAGGTTTGAACTCCAGCCCCACTGCTTACTGTGTGAATTTGGACAAAGTACTTAATCTCCCTGCACTTTCTATAGAATTAGGTTACACATCATAGGATCATTTTAAAGACAAAATAAGCCGACGTGTGTGGCATGCTTAGACATGATGCCTGGTCTGTAGTAGGTCCTCAATAAAGAAAAACTGTTATTACTCATGCTGCTAATGGTTGCGCTAAACTGAACCACTTGAGTGCTGCCTACACACCTTTGCTTGTGTTATTCCGTCTACATGAGATTCCTTTTACCCCCAGCTACGTATATCCTAATTCTATAACAAATGCCCCGAGGCTGCAGCCTCGTCCTCACGTCCTGTCCTGCTCTCAGCCTGTGCTCCTCACCTCTGTCCTTCCTCTCCACACATCACTGGCCTCCTTCCCAGGAGAAACCAGGCATTGCTCACCGCTCTGAACAATTTCAGATCAGAGATGCTAACTTCAGGTGGATGGAACAAACTGAAAGGGTCTGTCTCAGATGAAACCTTCTTCCCAAAACCTTCTCAAGATACAAGCCTATCACTTGAAAGCGATATTCAACAGCAATCTCTTAGGGCTCCTTACAGCCTTCATCACTTTGACTTTTGTATAGTAAATACATGTGTCCGTATCATACCTTGCCTACTAGATAATTTGAGCTCTGTGAGTATAGAAACCAAGACCTTGTGCTTCTGCCTTCACGGTACTCCCAATCAGCCTAATAAACATTTACAGAGTTGGACTGAGTTTAGAGACGAGTTTAGACACCCCTTTGGATGCTGGAGAGCTGAGTTTTAAAAACGTCTGAGAATCTAGTTCTTTTGTTCACCTCTTGATGCGATGTCTCCTGTTTCTGACTACAGTGGGCGCACCTCTTGCCCGCCCCAGCCTTTGCCACCAACACACTCAAACAGGCTCTTAGCTCCTTCCTGCTAAAGCACTTCATGCTTTCTATTTCACCACCATACTGAGTTTAGAGGAGTTATGTTAGGATCGGAAATTAGACACAGTAAGGGTGGGAGACAGATCCAACTGCAGGTGGCACATAGGAAACCCCCACTAAATACTGGTGGAATGAATGAATTAATTAATTAATGTTCCACCTTGGTCTTACAAGCAAGGCAGCTAATCGCCCAGTTGCCAGAAATCAGATCATCAGGGAATCTCAGAGGTAGGATGCGTTGAGTTTATGCTGAAGACCATTGAACCAGAGTCCTGGAAATGCCCCCTGCTTCAGGTTTGGGCCACCCTTGAGAGCTTAAGACCTAGAAACCAGCTACCAGAGGTGGATCCTGAGGTGCTGAGGTGGAGAATTCAAATCTTGCTTCTCCAGCCCTGAACTGAACCTGAACCCTCAGCATGTCAAACACCAACCAACATAAGTATAGGGCTAAATAAGCAAAACAGCATTTAGCTTTCAGCCTATTACACCAATTACATTGATCTCTTCCAAGCTGCATTTCCCACTGCTGTTTACCAACTTGAGGCGGGGAGAAAATCAATGGTAGCAACTTGTTTGGGTGGCAGCTGCTGGGGGCAGGAGCTGCAGGTAGAAGGAGCCAAGCCACCTGAGGGTACAAAGATACATCCTCTCTGTCGCTCAAGCTAACTGTTCATTAGTCATTTCATAACGAGACCCTATGGGTTTTATTTTTCTTCTTTTATTTTGTTTTATTATTTATTAATTGATTGATTGAGACAGAGTCTCACTCTGTTGCCCTGGGTAGAGTGCAGTGGTGTCATCACAGCTCACCACAACCCCAAACTCCTGGGCTCAAGCGATCCTCCTCAGCCTCCCAAGTAGCTGGGACTACAGGCATGTGCCACCATGCCCGGCTAATTTTTTTTTCTATTTTTGGTAGAGAGGGGGTCTTGCTCTTGCTCAGGCTGGTCTCTAAGTTCCAACCTCAAGCAACTCTCCCCCAACCCCTGCCCCAGCCTCCCAGAATGCTAGGATTACAGGCACGAGCCACTGCGCCCGGCCACATTTGTATTTTTTACTGTCAACATGCTTGACTTATACAATAAGAAAAAACCAAAAATATATTTAAATATCAGTAATGAAACACAAATGTAATAACACCCATCTCTACTTAAAATTCTTCCGAGGCTGCACATTACTGTCAGGATGAAGTCCGAATTCCTCAATTGGCTTGCAAGACCCTGCGTGCTTCCCCCTGCTCCCTCCTTATCCATCTACTAACCTGCTGTGCTTTCTGAAGTGCCTCACTCACACTTTGCCTCTCGGCCTTCACATATGGACTTCCAACCGCCCAAAATGATCTTCCTCTTTGGCTCAACCATATCTGATCTCACTTTAAATATCACTTCTTCCTGGAGACTTCCTGATCACCACTCCCAAGTCTAGATGGGAAGCTGTCTTCTGTATTTCCCTAGCACCCTGCACTTAACCCTATCAGAGCTCTTATTTCAGTATAACTGAATAAATATATCTTTTTTGTTCTCAGTGGGTTTCCCAGTGCCTAGGATAGTGCCTGACACTTAGTAGATACTCAGTTAAATGTTGTTGGAAACAATAAAAGTAAAAACAGTTAACCGTTAGATTTGGAAGGGTTCTTAGAGACTACCTAGCCTAACTTCTTTCTACTCGAGGCCCAGAGAAGCAGAGCCAGGTTCTCATCTCAGGTTCTTTCCTGAATTGCTGTGTGACCTTAGAAAATGCCTTCCCCGTCTGGGTCTCATTTTCTCCAGCTATAAATGAGGAAAGCCTATTCTGCTTCAACCTTTTCTGACTTTGCCGCCTCCTCCTCCTCTTGGGTACTGCTAGCTCCGTGGGATGGTACAGTGGAAGTATATTGTCTGGTTCATCGCCTCAACTTGCTGCCAATCAAGTTAAGGAGATAAGACAGATATAGCAAGGACGTGCTCAATTAAATGTTTCTGGTGATTTGGTCTTGCTAGGAGATCAGAAAGGGAGAGGTCAGAGAAGCCTGGGGGCATTAAGGCTCCTGCAGGAGATAAGGCTTGAGCTGAGCAGGCAGAATTTGCCCAGGCAACAAGGTTCAGAAGGTGTCCCTGGCACAGAATTGGCTGGCCACACCACGTGACGCAACTCACAAGTGCTCAACAGAGGCTTAGGCTGATGTTGATTCCAATCCCAGCTCTGCCACTCACCAGCCTTGTGCCCTGGACACATTCCTCAACTTTTCCAAACTTGTGTCCTTACCCTCACTATGGGAATCTGAATGTCTAGCTTGCAGGGCACAAGGATTAAATGTATGTGACAGTATCTAGAATGGCGCCTGCTGCCTAACAGACCATTTTAAGAAATGCCACTTTCTTTTCTTTCTTCCAGCCACATAAACAAACTTGACATGTCACTGGCAAGAACATCAAAAGTGCAGCCGGGGCTTGGGGACCAACGGCTTTTTCTGCCCAACAGTTCATAGTCTGTCCACTCCGATATGACTTGCCCAGTGCCTCATCATAACAACAATCACACACATGCTTCATGTAAAATCCAAAGGGGAAAGGAGGCTCTTTCCAATCCCCAATCAGACGGGGCCAGATTCAGAGCTGTCCCTTACCATCAACAGGACAAACAGAGATCCAACATCCAGGCCTGGCCTGAAGTCTCCCTCCACCACGGGACTTGTAAGACATGAGATTATGAGACCAAATGTCACTTTCTATGGGGCTAGAAGGAGAGGCTGCAATTAAACTATACAACAATCCTATAAAATACCTTGGAACATTTTATAAAGCTATGGATATTTCTGTAGGCAAGCAGAACGAGGCATGTGCTGTGGGAGGAATTAGGGAGAGGTGAGGGTGAAGGTGAGAGTGAAGAGGAAGGTTGTTTGTTTTAGTTCCCCCCTGCTGATGACAGATCAAGATTGATGAGGATTTAGGAGCAACACTCCAAAAAAGAAAATCTAACATGACCTCATTTATCCAGGACCCTCAGGGAAAGAGCAATAGCGGGCCCTCATGTGTAGAGATTACTCCTTGAAAGAGAGCATTTAAAGTTGGACGTAAGGCCAGGCACAGTGGCTCACGCCTGTAATCCTAGCACTCTGGGAGGCCAAGGCGGGAGGATCGCTCAAGGTCAGGAGTTTGAAACCATGCTGAGCAAGAGCAAGACCCCGTCTCTACTAAAAATAGAAAGAAATTAATTGGCCAACTAAAAATATATAGAAAAAATTAGCCGGGCATCGTGGCGCATGCCTGTAGTCCCAGCTACTCGGGAGGCTGAGGCAGGAGGATCTCTTGAGCCCAGGAGTTAGAGGTTGCTGTGAGCTAGGCTGATGCCATGGCACTCTAGCCCAGGCAACAGAGTGAGACTCTGTCTCAAAAAATAAATAAATAAATAAAGTTGGACTTAAGCTGAGGTTATTAATCTCTTGAACAACTACAGACCCTTTTGGGAATCCAACACAGAGGGCTATGCCCTTCCTCCTTGGGAAACACAAATAGACCATGAATTCTACCTGTGGCATCATAATACTCATGGACCCCAGGTTTACAGTGCCTAAGAAAATAAAAAACTTTTCCTAATGGAGATATTTCTTTACTGCATTACCCAGTTTTCTGCCATGGAGACCTACCCATACCATAATTGCTTCTCACGTTGTGAACGGAAACTAAACAGACTCCTTCAGTTTCTCTAGGATCAGCTGGGGAAGTTCGACAAACCCTCAGCTAGGAGTCAGAACACTTGGGTTCCAGAACCAGCCTTGCTCCTGCATTTTAAGTCACCCTGGGCCAGTCCCAATTCTTCCTGGACTTCAGTTTCTTCATCTGTTTAAAAAAAAAAAAAGTGGGGGGGGCAGAGGGGATGGAGTTTTGACTAGGACAGAAATTCCTAACCTACATCCTGTAGAAGATGAACATCATGCACAAAATAAGAGTTCCATGGCCAAAATAAACCGGGGAAATATTGCATATTCTATTTCCTTCTTAGAGACGTACACAACTCATTAGCATATTCAGGTCTCTGAGAAGTCCTGCAATTAAAAAAAACCTGCTGCATTTCATCTCATCTAACATTTCCCTAATTGATTTGATCTGTGAATTCTTTTTTTAGTGGATTAACTACACTGCAATTCCATCAGAGAAACATTAACTTAGCACTGCATTGAGAAGCCAGTAACATGTGACTCCTATTGAATGACATCTATTAAAGCTTTCCAAACAAACAACACATGTCACAGTAAATTATAGAAAGCTGGTATTAAAAGAGAGTGGTATGCACCCTAGGACCAGCATGAACACTGTAGAATTCTTCCACCCATCCTTCCTTCACTGCTTGGGAATCAATTGTTCTTTTTTAGGCAGAATAGTTTGAATGCTCAGACATCAGCTTGCAGTTTTTCCTTTCATTCCTTCAGTCTGTCTAGACTGGTGACTCTCCGACCTTAGTGTGCACACGAATTTCTGTACTATTGGGGTTGATGGGAAAAGGGGGATTTCAACTTTATCTCTAATATATTATTTCTCTTATCTAAAAAATTGCAGCAAACATAGCAAAATATTAACAAGATTATGAAAACATTAGCGGGGCATGGTGGTGCACACCTGTAGTCCCAGCTACTAGGGAGGTTGAGGCAAGAGGATTGCTTAAGCCCAGGAGTCTGGGGTTACAGTGAGCTATGATGATGTCACTGCACTCTAGCCAAGGTGAAAGAGTGAGACTCTGTCTCAAAAAAAAAAAAAAAAAGATTATGAAAACAGCTGTTTATTACATCAGTCTTTGAAATTTATTTTTTAAACTTTTTTCAAAAAAAGGAATAACATTTAAATAATCTCAGTTCAGGGTTGAATATACTTAATGGGCCACTTAAGAGGATTTTCAGGGGTAATTATGACTTCCATGGTGTTTGCCTGATGCACAGACCTTGTTTCACCCCTACATAAGATGCAACCACACTCTAATAACCTCCTGCAGAAAAGGTTTTGGAGAGCACTGACCGAAAGCACCTGGGTCCTCCGAGAGTTGGCGCAATCTCTCATGCTGCATTTTCTCCT
This sequence comes from Lepilemur ruficaudatus, assembly GCA_963574885.1. Lineage (NCBI taxonomy): Eukaryota > Metazoa > Chordata > Mammalia > Primates > Lepilemuridae > Lepilemur > Lepilemur ruficaudatus. Next base: position 19,042 of record CAUYRT010080706.1, read on the forward strand.
GGCTGTAGGACTATAGGGTCAACATCTTCCTGAGGCAGCAGTGGAATGACCCCCGTCTGGCCTATAACGAATACCCTGATGACTCTCTGGACCTGGACCCATCCATGTTAGATTCCATCTGGAAACCTGACCTGTTCTTCGCCAATGAGAAGGGGGCCCACTTCCACGAGATCACCACGGACAACAAATTGCTGAGGATCTCCCGGAATGGGAACGTCCTCTACAGCATCAGGTGAGTTCCGTCCAGGTCCGCCTGCTCCCACCTCGAAAGGCACCTTGCCCCACTGCCTTCTGGGAGCAGACACTAACAAGGGGCCCAGACAGAGGTGAGTGGGTCCTGGCAACCCAAGACCCTTGCAGAATAGGCAGACCTAGCTCTGCAACTTACACTCAGCAAGAAGGAATAAAATATCACAAGGAGTCCTAGGAGCAAGTGGTTTACTACTAATACAACCAAGGAAACCAGGGAAGGCATCCAGGAGACAGTGTTTCCATAAAATAAGACAGGGAAGAGTATTCAAACATGATGACCCAAGCAGCGGCAAAGGCACAAAGCCTGGAAAATCACAGCAACTCAAAAGTAAATGGGCCTGCCAGGTAGATGGTGCTGCTCACAGCGTCCGCCAGGGCTACTCCATCCTTCTATAAACTCTTTCTATCCCCGATACCCTGCATCAAGTCTAGGAGGTCGGACGCCCTCCCCAGCTGTGGGGTATCCTTCAGATATTGGTTAGGAGCAAAGCTTTCAGAATCGCCTACAACCCCTCCACACCTACTCCCAAATCTCCTCCCCAAAAGAGACATGGGAAAATGACCAATGTCCAAGAGGTGAAGAAATGACCTTACACCTGTAACAATAACAGCTACCATTTGCTGGGAATTTAGTCACTATGCTGGGTACTTTTCATGTATTATATCTTATCCTCCAGGAAGTAGGTTTTATTATGCCCATTTTGCAGATTAGACAAGTGAGGATCTGAAAGTGAAAGTGACTTGGCAAAGTCCCCACAGTTAGTAGCAGAGCCTAGATTCTAATCTGTATTAATGTAGATCTGACGCCCTCTGAAAGTCTAGAACGGTGCATGGCATTCAAGAGACACTCAACTATTCGATGAATGAATGAGTGTTTCTATTTCAAAGAGCTTAAAAGGGCATTAGTCCTAAATGAGTTCCCTCCAAGGAGTCCAGACCTTTGGGGGGAGGCTGTACAGGTCCTAACCGTCAGGTGAGACTGAGCTCAGAGTCTCTCCAGAGAGCAGCTGGGTGGGGGAGGGGGCTGAGGAACCTCACCACCGAGGGTCAGGCTTGGAGGAACCAGAGGCTCCCGTGGCCTTGCTCACCCTGGAGCCCATCCCACCCTGCACACACCCAGACTGGAAGAGTGAGGAGCTTAAGAAATGGCCATCCAGGCCCCGCCTGGCTGGGGGAAGGGTAGGGTCACCCCGTTTGGATTTTGCTGCTGCCAGGCTTGTTTCCTATCTCCAGGAAGCTAAGTCCCAGTGCAGCGTGACAGAAGGACAAATCAGCAGAAAGTGACGCTTCCAAGGTCATTCAACTCAAGGAATGTAACCCAGTGTGACAGCTGCCCCACTTTGGAGCTTTTATTTTCAGAATTTCAACTGCGTTCACTTTCCCCCTCCTTCTTCCACTCCCTTCTTTTCCCTCTTCTTCCTTTCCCTCTCTCTTCCCTTTCTCTCTTCTTACTTCTACTGTAGGCTTAAGGGGGCCACACCCAGAGCTGTGGGTGTGCGGCAGAGGGTGAAAGTCACAAAGAGCTGAGTGCCTTGCCATGTGCAGCTGAGGTGCCAGCAGCTACGTTCCACTAGAACAGTGGTCCCCAGTCTTTTTGGCACCAGGGCCCAGTTTCAAGAAAGACAATTTTTCCATGGACAGGGGGTGGGGGATGGTTTCAGGATGATTCAAGCGCATTGCACTTATTGGGCAGTCAGAGCTCTCTGCTAATGATCATCTGTATTTGCAGCCACCCCCAGCGCTAGCATCACCGCCTCAGCTCCACCTCAGATCATCAGGCACTAGATTCTCATAAGGAGCCATAACCTAGATCCCTCGCATGCACAGTTTACAGTAGGGTTCATGCTCCTATGAGAATCTAACGTTTCCGCTTGTCTGGCAGGAGGCGGAGCTCAGGTGGTGACGGATGGGGAGCAGCTGTAAATACAGATGAACCTCCACTCACCTGCTGCTGTGCGGCCTGGTTCCTAACAGGCCGCGGAGCAGTACTGGTCTGCCGTTGATCCCAATACTAGAACACCACTAATTAGGTATCTCAGGGTGTTGGCTTTTCACGACAGCCATGCTAGAAAGCCTTCCAGCAAACACATGAGCCAACCCCACTAGGACTCAGAATCCAAAGGCCAAGAGACATGGCTTTGAATTCTGGCTGAGCCATCAGCTTCAGCTTGCTGTGTGACCTTAGGTGACTTTCACCCTATCCCTTTCTGCACCCTGGTCTTCTCACCTGTCACAGGAGGGAGTTGGCTTGATGATCTATGGCTCCTTTGGGCTCTGAGAGCCTTTCTTCTCTGTTCCCTGCAGGAGGTGCTCAGATGTTGGCTGAGCCTTTCAAGCTGCAGTCTTGTATCCCAGCCTGGGCTGCAGGCCTCAGGTTCTGTTGAAGGGACTCCCTCTGCTTCTGAGTCTGTGGCCTCTGCAAGGATTGAACAACCAAAATAAACAGCTTGCCCAGAGTCCCAGGAAACCCGACACTTTCCAGCTGATGCCAGCAGGAGCCCACTGATACGAGTCAGCTGTGTTTGGACACCCACAAGGCAGGGTGCCTCTTTGAAATCACTTTTGATGAGCCCAGTGTGTGAAGAGAGGAAGCCAAGAACCACTTGCAGCATCTTCTGCAGGTGTGCCTGGGGATGCCTGAGGCCTGGTGCTGCTCAGCTTAAAGTTCGACCTCTGTCTCTATCTTAGGGCTATGCAGAAGAGTGGGGAAGTGGGCAGCCCCTGGCCTGCAGGCATCTTGTTAAAGACAGGTCTCTCAAAGCCAGACAGACTCCAAAGAAACCCAGAAGTTCCACTGACTCTGTGTGACTTTAGGCAACCTACTTTACCTCTCTGATCCTCCATTTCCATACCAGGAACTTGGAAACATACACACATTTATTCAATAAACACTAGTTTCCTGATCTCCTTTCCCTATCCTAGACAACTGCTTTTCTGAGAGTCACTAGAGTGGAGGGACAGCCTCCCTGATCCACAGATCCAGCATCATTCAACTTCCTTCTCTTCCCAGAATCACGCTGACACTGGCCTGCCCCATGGACTTGAAGAATTTCCCCATGGACGTCCAGACGTGCATCATGCAACTGGAAAGCTGTGAGTCCCTTGCACGAGTCCTCGCCAAAGAACCAGGCTCCCATTTACCCACGAGACAGGCAGAAATTCCCTCACAGCTGCTCCTAACTGCTGGACCCCAAGAGATTACTGTAATAACCCAAAATATAATGCTAGATAAAGGGCTTTGCTTTTAGAAAATGGATTAGAAATATAATTTCCCTTACATTGCCTGCCTAAGGCCTACGCTTTAGAGCCAGAGGCATTCTCCAAAGAGGCATGTTCCATGTCCCTCCACCAGGAATGGAGGAGAAATAGCTTGAATACGTCATGGTCCTTGAACTCACGGATGCTCCTCCTGCAGGGGAGAAAGAGGACTGACTGCACAAATTAACAAAGGGCAGGAAGTGGTCGGCGTGTTGTTAGAACTCCAACACGCTGCGGCCTCACGGCAGAAGGTGTGCTCTCTTCCGATGGGAAAGGAGAGAGGGTCTTGGAAAAGGCTTCGTGGAGGACCAAGGCTTTAACAGATGGGATAGCTGACTTCTTTGATTGCAAACACAGAAACCAATCTAACTTAAAAGTACAGAACTGGGCGGAGCATCTAGGCGGCAGGAACTAACGGGCCAGTTCCCTGGAGCCCGCCCAGCCTGTGCGGTGAATCAGCACCCACCAATCCTGAACCTCTTGTTACTTCACTCAAGAGCCAAAGTCCTGGGGCAGAGAATCTGATCAGCCCAACTTGAGTTACCATTTCACACCTTGTCCCCGCCCCCACAGTCAGCACCACTAAGACAGTGTGCACAGTAGAGAAATAGGAATAGAGAATAGGAAAATAGACTTTCCCCAAAGGAAAATCTGTTGTGATCAAAAAAGGAGGCTGGAAAGCGTGGCTTTGTGGTAAAAATAGCAGATGTCAACTGCATTTCACCATAGGGGCGAGGGTGGGGACAACAGGACAAGCTAAGGCAGGATGTGGAAGGGCTGCAGGGTAGACATAAACACACCAGTTTTAACCTCTTATGTGAGGAAAAAAAAGCAATAGTGTCTCATGAGTTCCACTGAGTGTCCGCTGCCTCTCTCAGCCTCTAACCCTAACCAATCGTGACATGCTTCACACAAACGCTTCTGAGTGGTGAGTGCTCGTTCTTCTCTGATCCCATCCCAGTTGGATACACCATGAACGACCTCATCTTCGAGTGGCAGGAGCAGGGAGCTGTGCAGGTGGCAGATGGACTAACCCTGCCTCAGTTTATCCTGAAGGAAGAGAAGGATTTGAGATACTGCACCAAGCATTACAACACAGGTAGGTGTGAGGGGCCACCCTCTTCAGCTCCCACCCCCCAACCAGGACCAGAGGTCATCTCAAAGACTCATTCAGTGATGGATTCCACAGATCTTATGAAGTACTCATGATGGGCACAGCTCCGTATTTATTACCTAGTGGTTAAGAGAACAGGTTTTGAAACCAAAACTCAGCTCTAACATTTTCTTCTTATGAATCCTGCAGTGAGTAACTTAATCTTAAGCCATACCTAATTACAAGAGAAGCTGGTAAACGCAGTCTTTTTTCCAGGTAGCAGAATGGATCCTACTCCTAAGACAGAAGGGAAGAACTGACATTGGGAAGACACCTAGCAGTCTCTGTCACAGAACAGCTGGCATTTCTGATAGGGCAAAAGTATAAAGAATGCTCACATTGGAGCTCAGCAAGAGGGAGCTGAGAGGTGGCACTGAAGGTTAGTAAGTAGTTGGAAAGGGTCTGCTAGCCTATGAGCTACCAGAGGGCAGAGAAACCACACTGTTTAGCCCCACTGTCTATCTCCTATGCCTAGCATGGCCCGTGCTGGAAAACTGAATACATGAATGCACTGGGGCAGGATCAAGACTGGCTTCGCATGCCCCTCTCGGGCTGGGAACGAGCTCGTGCAAGCACCGTGGAAGACAGTCAGACGTTGGTATACCAGCCAGCGGGAAGGCCGGGTAGGAAGCTGCTGTCTGGATCCAGCTGAGGAGAGGCACGCAACAGGCTGGGAAGAAGCCAAGGAGAGGAAAAGGGAAAGGAGAGGGATTGAGAGAAACCATTCTAGGCTCTGGTGCAAGAAGAAAGCCCAGTGAAAGGGAAGGCAGGCTAAGATCTGCTGTGTCTGGGACAGCTGTCCCTTTCTGGGTCACCTCAGAGATGTCTCAGAACCTCAGAGATACTCTCTTCATTCCTAGACAGGCTTAGACTCACAGGGATAGTGAGATTCCCATTAGCTGCCGTGAGAACAATGATTCAATGACTCAGAACAGAACAATGAATCAGATCATCACAACTGACCCTCACATACCACAGCCCGTTACTATTTATACAGCATCTTCTTTTTTTTCCAGCTTCCTTGAGATATAATTCACAAATAAAAATTGTATGTATTGAAGGTGGACAACTTGACATTTTGCTATACATATGCACTGTGACATGACTACCACTATCAAGCTAATCATTATAATATATTCATCACGTTACATACTTACCATGTATGTGTATGTCTGATGAGAGCTGGTGTTCTCATTAGATCTACACTCTCAGCGAATTTCAAGTATACAGTATAGTATAGTTGACTCTGTTCACATTAGATCTCCAGAACTTACTCATCTTGCATAACAGAAACTTTATACCCTTTGACCAACATCTCCCCATTTCCCCACCAACCACCACCACCCCAGCCCCAGCCCCTGGCAACCACCATTCTATAATACTTTCTGCTTCTATGAGTTTGACAATTGTAGATTTCACATATAAGCGAGATCATGCAGTATTTTTCTGTGTCTGGCTTATTTCACTCAGTATAAAAATGCCCTCCAGGTTCATCCGTGTTGTGGATGGCAGGATTTCCTTCTCTTTTAAGGATGAATAATGTTCCATTTTCTTTTTCCATACATCCATTGAGAACTACTTTACGATCCAGCAATCCTACTTCTGGATATTTATCCAAAAAAAAAAAAAAAATGAAATCAGTATCCCAAAGAGACAGCTGCACTCCCACTTCATTGCAGTATTATTCACAACAGCCAAGATATGGAAACACCTAAACGTACACAGCCTTTTCTCATTTGCTCTTCACCATTTTCATTTACGTGAGAGCTGAGCTCTGTGCTAGCCCTGTGGATACAAGGAGAAAAGACTGACAGCTCCCTGCCTACATGGAGCTTGCAATCCCGGGAGCTCCAGGAAACCCCCTAGTTACTATGCTTCAGTGGACAGGAACAGAGAACCACACCGTGGGGTTGGCCCTGTCCCATTTCCAGGGATACACAGACAGAGAGAGACAAGCTGCTCAGTCTAGTGCAGAAGACAGAGAACGCGACGCGCCCACTCACCCACTGCAGTGTGCCTTAAAGGCTCTGATGATCATGTGAACAGGACTAAGGGAACACAGGGAAAGAAAGAGGTACCTTACTGGGAAAGGCTTCACATTTACACTGCCATGGAGGGGAAGGAGCATTTCTTAGGCCGGCTGTGGAAAGGAATAAGGGCAATCCAGGCAAAGGGATGAGCAAGGTCCAAAACTCAGAAGTGTGAAAGTGCAGGGAATGCTCAAGGCAAGAGACGGAAGACAGGGAGTCATAATAAGTGTGGAGACAGAGGGGAAAGGGCACAGAAAGACTGGTTAGAGCTCAACTGCCAAGGGCAGACTGAAGAGTTTGAACCTTATCCTTTGGGAGTGGGAACTTACTTGTACGAAGAGGGAAGGAAGGAATGAAAGGTTTTACAAAAAGAAGTAACAGGACCAAGACATGCTTGGGGACCATAACTGGCAGAAGGGTAGAGACTCCACTTGGTCAGGTCCATTTTTAGCAACACAATAGTGATAATGATGATGATGATGATGATGATGATGGCAACTGACAATCCTGGGAATTTGTAACGTATGAGGACTATGCTAAGGTCCTCATAAGCATCATCTCATTTTTTCCTAGCAGTAGCCATAGAGGTAACCACACGAAGTAGGTATTATTATCCCCAGTTTACTGTGTATGAAGAACCCAAGATACAGAATGGTTCAAACACTTGCCTAAACACAGCTAGTGTGAGGCTGAACCAGGACTCCAGCCGAGGTTGCTCTGACCCTAAAGCCCTTCCTCCCATCTACCAGGCTGCATGCCCTCTCACTATCATTTCTTGCAGGTAAATTCACCTGCATTGAGGCCCGGTTCCACCTGGAGCGGCAGATGGGCTACTACCTGATCCAGATGTATATTCCCAGCCTGCTCATTGTCATCCTCTCGTGGATCTCCTTCTGGATCAACATGGATGCTGCACCAGCCCGTGTGGGCCTGGGCATCACCACTGTGCTCACCATGACCACCCAGAGCTCTGGCTCACGAGCATCTCTGCCCAAGGTAAGTCCCGCTGCCCGAGAGCATAGAACACCTGGGCGGATAAGGTGAGAGCTCACTTCCCTCCCCTGCCTGAGACATGAGGAGCATAAGGGACTAGTCACTATTTATTTATCTACTACACTCTGCAGGACCCAGCATTCTGATCCATCACACCTTCTGCTAGACTCAATGTTGCTCCATTCTCTACCAACACTAGACACACATTCTCTCCATTTACTATCAACACTCAACTTTGCATTCTCCGTTCACTTTTGGAGCGAAGTACAACATTCTGCTCCTTTCACCATTAGGAATAAATACTTCGTGTCAGGGATCTCCAAGACTCAGAGAGTCCCCCACACTCAGAGATTTCACAGAAGCACTCACAGGATTCACCATTTAGTTGCACTAACAGCTAAGATTTATTACAGCAACATATTCAGGATATATGGCTAGATAATAAGGGGAAAACAACACAGGCCAGGTACAGTGGCTCACGCCTGTAACCCTAGCATTTTGGGAGACCAAGGTGGGAGGATCACTTGAGGCCAGGAGTTTGAGACCAGCCTGAGCAAAATAGCAAGACCCTGTTCCTACAAATAACAGAAAATTTAGCCAGGCGTGGTGGCATGTGCCTGTAGTCTCAGCTACTTGGGAGGCTGAGGCAGGAGGATCACTTCAGCCCAGAAGTTTGAGGTTGTTGTGAGCTATGATGCCACTGTACTCTAGCCTAGGCAATAGAGTGAGACCCTATCGAAAGAAAGAAAG
>CAUYRT010080707.1:0-24842 GCA_963574885.1 Lepilemur ruficaudatus
ACTAAAAATAGAAAGAAATTAATTGGCCAAGTAAAAATATATAGAAAAAATTAGCCGGGCATGGTGGCACATGCCTGTAGTCCCAGCTACTCAGGAAGCTGAGGCAGAATGATTGCTTGAGCCCAGGAGTTTGAGGTTGCCGTGAGCTAGGCTGACACCACGGCACTCACTCTAGCCTGGGCAAGAGAGTGAGACTCTGTCTCAAAAAAAAAAAAAAAAAAAAAAAATGGTAAGAAAGCCAAAGGGAATTGTTCAAATTGTTCGTTTTGCTCTTTTCATTCTTTTTCTCATGTTCCATCACTCCCCTAGAAGACAAGGCCAAGGTAACCACAGATAAAACCTAGAAGCAGAATATTGAAATAAGGCTGCCAGCATGAGCTCAGGGGCTTTGCAGAAGTCTCTAGGGCAACTCTTCACCCCCACGGATGAAATAGGTGAGCCTTCCTCACAAAGTAGACACTCTCTGGGTCCCTGCCACTGGCCTCTGCCTGAACTTGGGGGACAAGTTGCTGGGTTTTGGGAAGATAAAATGCACAGGTGCTGTACGTTGGACTGTGCTATTATAAAGACATAAAAGGCAACATAATTTAAAACTTTCCCCTTTGATTTAGTGTCATCATTACATGGGCAACAGCGTTTATTGTATGGTAAGCTGGAGATGTCCTTGAGTCTACAAAGTTCCCTTTGACCTACACTAATAGACCTGACTACTAAGCTTTCTTTGTTCTTACATTTGCTCTTAATTTCCTGGCTCATTCTTCACTGTCAGGAAGTTAGATAACATATCTGCTGTTAGTCTGCTGTTCTTTAACATTCACATTTTCTTCTAGTTTGCTTTGGACAACTAACCCAAATAAAACTAGATTTTAGACATGAACAAAATTATGAACTTGGAAAACATACATTTTTAGCTAATAGACTTTAGTACATGAAATTGGGCTGTCATTCCACATGCTCATAAGCTTTTAAAATTTACCTTTACATTACGCTGCATTTGAGAAGAGATTATTTGAGGCCTGGTCTTCAGATATTATGCTGAATTGCTATTGCATATTAGAATTTTATTAACTTGATTTTACAGCAAAGTTACTCTCAAGCAACACACACACACACACACACACACACACACACACACACATACTCTTTGCAAAAGACAGAGTCCACTCTGGCTAGTTTAAATGGAAAGGAATGCACTAAAACTACTAGAAGGTTTTTAAAAATTATTTATTTATTTATTTATTTAATTTCAGAATATTATGGGGCTACAACTGTTTTGGTTACATGAATTGCTTTTATACAATTTGCGTCAAAGTTGTAAGTGTGTTCATCACTCAGATAATGTGCATTGTACTTGTTAGATGTGAATTTACCTGTGTCCTCCCCCACCCGGCCGCCACTTGATTTCCGTTGAATTTTACTCCCATATGTGCATATGAGTGTTGATCTGTTAATTGTGATTTAGTAGCGAGTACATGTGGTGTTTGTTTTTCCATTCTTCACTTAAAAGAATGGTCTCCAGTTCCATTCAGGTTGTTACAAAAGATATTAGTTCACCATTTTTGTATGGCTGAGTAGTACTCCGTGGTATACATATACCACATTTTATTAATCCACTCATGTATTGATGGACACTTGGGTTGTTTCCACATCTTTACAATTGTGAACTGTGCTGCTATAAACATTCAAGTGTGAGTGTCTTTTTGATAAAACACCTTTTTCTCTTTGGGTAAATACCCAGTAGTGGGATTGCTGGATCAAATGGTAGGTCTACTTTAGTTCTTCGAGGTATCTCCATACTATTTCCCATAAAGGTTATAGTAGTCTGCAGTCCCACCAACAGTGTGGAAAATTTACAGAATCATTGACAGGGCTGGAGGAATAGGCTTTAGGCTGAGCTTCCAGCAACAACTCACTATTTTGCTTATGCTACAACTAGAAAAGAATAAACAATATTTTTCATGAAGAAAAATAACAAGGAAACCTTGAGTATATAAATCCTGAGTAGCACATCCTTCCAGCCAAGGCAGCATTCATCTGTACAGCAGTGGTGCATGGCAGCAGAGCTGGCTGGGGAGGGTACAAAGCTATCTATGTCTGTGGGAAGGAGGACATATATATTATATTAGCACTAACTGATCTATAACTGCTGGAACATGTGGTGATAATAAAAAGCAGAACTAATTTTAATGGGCTTTGTGATTTGTTTTTAAATTCTCTATGGAAAATGCACCTCCTCATTGCTTGTTTCCAGGACAAATAGCTCCCAATTTAAGTAGTCCCTGCTATACGGAGTTGGTAACTCTTAGAGTCACTTCCCATTCTATTAGAGCTTGGCTACAAGATGATTATTCAATGCACTATTTCTTCATAAAATTTATCTTTTTGACCACCTTATTGAACACATACCAGCACTTCATAAACACCATCTTTATAAACATTAGAGAACAAAGAGACCAATAAACGGGCCAGCTCATTACACTGATGTGCTCATTCAAATGTAATACGAACAACTGTGTTACATTTGTTTTCCAACTAGCGTTGGAAATGTGCAAATGTACCAGTGTACATGTCTTTGGAGAACAGCAAAATAGATCATTTTGTAGTTCCAAGGGTGCCTTTTACACCTTGTCACTAATTCTGAGACTAAAGCAGCTCAAACCAGTTACCCAGCTTCATCATTTCTTGACTGCAAAGTCTATCTGAAACCAACTTTGAAGGAAGCCTCAAGTCATTTCTAATGTGCTTGTTCAATTGTGTTTTACATATTGTTCCTGGCCAAGACCTGATTCTTTTTAATTGCAAACATTCTTGTTGTTATCTTTAAAATTCCACATGGTTAATTTGAAAATAGCTCCACAATAGTGAAAGCTTCATGCAGCAGTTTCTCAGAGTGTTTTCTAATATAAAGGAGCACTGGTGAAATGAAAAAGAACACTGCATTTTCTGATAACCCCAAAGTAGGTACTTTCCAGTCATTTCTTTCCGATAAAAATGGTTTACTTCTTGGACTTTTCTCCTTCCTTTGCTATTTATTGTATCTGTTAGTTTTTGTTGAGTGACAAACCACCCCCAAATGTAGAGGTTTAAAACTAAGTCTTTGATTTAGCTCACATCTATGTCTGATATTTGGACTGAGCTCAGCTGGGTAGTTCTTCTGTTATGGGTCAGGCTGATCTCTCCTGGGGCTCACTCGTGTGTCTTCATCAGCTGACAGGTATTTTGGGGTTATCTGACCATCAGGTGGGGGAGCCTTAGTCCTTCAAATGGCCTTTCCTTCTCCATCAGGCTAGCTTCAACTTCTTCACAAGGTAGTAGTGTTCTAGGAGCAGCAAGCCCAATGCATGGTACTCTTCAAATCTCTACTAGCATCACATTATACAAATATTAGAGTTCTCCTAGATTCAAGGGATGAAAGAATACTCTAGCTTTTGATGGGAGGAGCTATAAGTTCACATTGCAGGAGTGTAGATAAAGAGAGCAGAAGAATGTATATAGACAAAGAGAGCAGAAGAATGTACATGTATAGATACATATACATCTAACATACATACATCTAAACATATACATACAAACAACATGAGGTAGGCCAATATGGAAAAAGTGGAATTCTATTAATATATATTAAGTATAAGTACATGAAAAATTTTTAAGAAGCTTAAAAAAAATTGTTTCTTAAATCTTTAAGTAAAACAGGCACTGAAGGAAGGTATGCTATGTGATCCACTGATTTTGGCTACCACTTGGCCCATTACTGTGTAATCCTGAGAGTACATGTATTAAGAGATGAGTCATAAGAGGTAGATCCCAAATGCTGCAATAGCACATAACTATCACTGACTGTGCCTGGGAGCAGGATACTGAAAAAGAAGAGAAGAGTCAGATAATATTGATTGAAGAGGTAACACTTGAACTGAGGTTTAATAATGGGAGGTGGAAGGGTATAAAGGAGAACAATAATTCCCTAAGGCTGGAGAAATGCGCAAATACAGGAAAGAAACTGCATTATCTCTTTCACATTGAGGGTCCAGGGCCATTCACACAGTATGAGATAAATCAATACAGTAAATCTTTGTTATCTTTGCAAAACTTGAGACTGAGATTTCAGTTATCTCCCCAAAATTAATTTAGAACATTAATTGAAATGGATAAAAATAGATCAACCAGATGATGCATTTCCTATCAGCTTTCTAAAAGATTATAATGTATTGGTTATTCTGCTTAGATAAATAATAAAAAGCATAAGTAAATATAATGAGAGGACAAGATGAAATTCTGCCTAGAAATGTTAAAGGTGGAAGGTTTTCGGAAAGCTTCAGAGAGGAGACATTTGAGCTAGGCCTAAAAGTGTGATGGAGAAATAGGAATCTCTGTTTACTCAGCCTGGTATCTGCCTGGACTGGCTCAAACAGTGAATTGTCACTTCTTCCTGTGTCCCACAGTGGGTTTTGGAAATAAAGAACAGGGAGACAAAAAAATGAGCACCATCCGCTAGTTGTTCAGGGATCACTCTGATGGATTCGCGTGACCTTCTGCCTCTCATCCTGGGCTTGTCTCTGGCATCTGCTGCTGCTGATACATATGTGTATCTTTCCAGGTTGGGGTGCTGTGCACTCCTTTTAGTCTTTTTCCTTTGTTAATGGACTCCAAACTACTTGGATAGTATGAAGTGTGTTTTTAATAATGAGGGTTGGTGAAAAGCTGCTATTATTAGCTATCAGGTAACAGTTTAGCTATCAGCACTGCCTTGAACGTGAGCCTGGAGTTTCAAGGCCCAGACCTAGAAGGCATCTTTTACACACCCCTCTTTCTTCCTTATGTTGCCTCTTTTCCATTTGTCCTGGTACCCGAGTCCTTTTAATCCCCTCCCTGGCAGGGCTTTTCCCCAGCTCTTTTTCAGTAGAGCCTTCAGGTCTTCCATGTAAGGTGTAAGTCAGAGCTCTTCTCTTCCTGCCCTCTGTTGTCAGAAGGGTGAAGGGGAAGTGCCTAATCTAAGGGTAAGGTCAGAGAGGACAAGGACACCTGGATACCAGGTGGTCTCTAGCTCTCCATCCTCTTTTATTTAATTTCTTTGGGCAGCCCTGTTTATTCAATATAGGGCCATGTATCTCATACTGTGAGGGAATAATAATATTATAACCTACTTTGTAGGTTTTAATGTGAGGAGTAAATGAGTTAATGCATGTAAAAGCAATGGGAACAGTGCCTGGCACTCAGTAAGCATCAGTTACATTCATTGTCGGTTCTGTGCTTGGCTCTGCAAGGACTTGGGCTAGGACAGTAGCCTTGGAGTTACATACCCACCAGTAATCTCTGCCACCTTCCATGGCACTAGTGTCCCTCACGTAGCTACCATGAAGTCTAGGGGTTCCAAAACTGTATGACGTTTGAAGTTGGTAGAAATGACTTTTTCTCTTTTTTGTGTTCCAATCATTGGAATTATACAAAAGCAATGCCACCTTATACCCCAGTGTCTCACAAAGTTGCGAATGTTATGAAATCTTGAATGCAAATTGCTCTTTTATTCTTTACCCACAACTTTCATACTGTCCTTTGGCTCCAGGCATGGGTTGGGTGTCAGGGTAGAGTGAGTGTCATAGTACAGAAAGTCTAAGTGACAGTCATGTACTGTATTAATTCATTCAACACATATATAGAGAGTTCCTGCTATGTGTCAGGTTATGGTTTAGGACCCCGGGCTGCATCGGTGATCAGGGAGGAAGGAATTATAACATCTGGCTGGGGCCCATCTACTCCCTTTACTGGGGGAGCACCTCCAAGGGAAAGAAAAGAAGGCGTGATCATTCTAATCTCCTTGTCCTCTAAACATCTGCATACATGGACTAATGACATTTGCTACAAGAAGGAGACTTTAACTGTTAGATGACCTGAGAGGATGTCCCTAGCTAACAGCTTACTTTAGAGTGTGTAAACCAAGAACCTACAGAACCTGGAAGATATCACTCATGGTTTATGCCTTTCTAAGCTGTCACTTAAACATGCCGCCTACTATGCGTGGGAACCCTGCAGAACTTCTGTTTTTGAGATTATCTATTATTCTGAGCCAGAGAGCATGTGTCCAATTCTGGGCCGGGAAAGTCCAGTGGGTGTTCCTGATCTCTCATGTTTTGTGCTTCTTGGCTAACTGTGTCTTTGAAATAATTAGCAAATCTTGATACTGGATAAGTTCCTGCATCTAAATTGAAATCTAATCCAACGTATAATCCTATGTCTTGTGTGACCACGGCCAACAAAAATTCTTGCCTTTGATGGAGCATCCTTCCATCCTGAGGAATGTCTCTTTCTTGTGATGACTCAGGCTTTGTTACTTACTCAAGCTCGGTACCTTACAGCATGGTGGTTAAAAGCAAAACTTTCATGCCAGACTGCTGGAATTCAATCCTGGCCCCATCTGTTAGCAGTGTAACTTTGGGCAACTTGCTTAACCTATCTGAACATCAGTATTCCCATCTGTAAAATGGGGATTATGATGGTACCCATCTCACGGAGTCATTGTGAGCTAACCCACAGAACGTGCTAGAAATAGGGCTGACACAGGGTGAGGCTGTATCAGGTTTAGCTGGTATTATTCCTTGAAGATTTCTTTTCCAGGAATCTCATAAGGCTTAGTGCAAACTAACTCTGGCTAACTTCCCTAGAAGTTTATTAGACATGTATGGACATCATTCACTGACACAACTTAGACACAAATTAACAACTAATCTAGATTATTTGTCATCTTTGTGTGCATAAACTGAATTTATTTTAGGCTGAAATCACTTATTAAAACAATTTTTAATACATCAGTTTAAGGTTTGATGGGATATTTCTTTATTGTAATTCTTCCCAAACTCAAATATTCAAACTTTGTTTCTAGGGTAGCTCATAACGTAAAAATATGTTTAGATTGAGAATGATTATACAACCCATTCACATATAATTTTAAATAATACTATTTAATTTGCTGTAAACTTCCCTGTGGATAAAGTGATTAAAAACATATATTGCAAATCATCTCCAAAGTTCAAACTCCTTACAGTAACCTCTGGCAGAATACATTGAATGTGGCCTCAGGTGTTGAATTTTGAAATGCAAATATAGCTCAATTAGGCACAGCAGCTGTGGCTACAGCATTGCTGCCTACACTGTAGGTTTAATAAGAATTAATTTGTTGGTATGCATATTTTGGATAGGATTACTTGGAATCCTGGCCTCTGTGTTCTGTCTCTCCCCAACTTTCTGAATGAAATGCTTCTCATGCAGAACCCATTATTGGCTTGTTTTTTGCATTTTAAAAATAATTTTCTTTTATAGGAGAGAATTTATCCTCTACAAGTTTAATGTAAGCATCTAATACATGATCTGGCATGTAGTGGACATTCCTCTAATATTTGTTAACGAATACATAAATGATTAAAATGCAAATTTTTGGAATGTCAAAGAATTTGGCCAAGTTGCACCTATAATATCTTCTATAAAATTGCTTTTTATTGATCTACAAAGAACTATTCTCTCTATTCTTGCTATCATATTCTTACATTCTGTTTAAAGGAGGCTTAGTCAATTGTTGCTGCTATAATAGAATACCTGAGACTGAGTAATTTATAATGAATAGAAATGTATTGGCTCACGGTTCTGGAGGCAGGGACATCCAATGTCAAGTTGCCTGCACTTGGTGAGGGCCTTCTTGCTGTATCATCACATGGTGGAAGGTGAGAGGATGAGAGAGGGCAAGAGAGAGACAGAGAGAACGCACCCTCTTTTAGCAAACCCCCTCCAGACACAATGACATCAATCCATTCATTAGGGTGAAGCCTTCATGACCTAATCATCTCCTACAGGTCCTACCTCTTAATACTGTTACAATAGCAATTAAATTTCAACATGAGTTTTGGAGGAGACAAACATTCAAACCATAGAATAAGGCATTTTTTTAAAGTTATTGTGTGGCATTGGCTCAACAAACCTGGAGGGATAGGCTGAGCTGATTATCCCCATTTTACAGATAAAAATACTAAAGTTAGGGTATTTTAATGACTTGTTCCAGATTACCAAGCCAGTGATTGCAAAACTCCAAAGTCTGTGTTCTTCTTTTAGCTTTAGGACTCTTAAGACAAATTATAGGCAATATTACTTAATCAGTAAACATCTAAGAGCTAGAAATAGATGGAAGAGGAGAACCTGAAGCAATTTAGAAACTGTCAGGAAAATCACTGATTGTGAAATATAGTCACAAACTGTTCTGATGAGCAGCAAACTAATTCTATTATTGTCTTACATCCCCTTTGCAGAAAATGTTTGAGCATTCTATATGTGCACAGAGGAATTCTGAAGGGATATTCAGTGATTGTTGCATGGATATATCTGTGTTCACTTACCTGTATAGCTCAAGTATACTCTCTTCCAAACTTCTGAACACTTAAAGTCATTTCTCCTTAGGAGGTCATAAAGCCTCTGTCTGCCTAGGCCTTGCCCTGTGATCATTCGCTAGAGGGGATCCTACCTGAAACAGCTCTGCACCACTTTGGCCATGAATCCAGACCAGGCAGATGGAACACCATGAAAGCTTTGCTGCAGATGAGGTACCATCCAACAGACCACATGTCTATTCCATTAAGACAGTTCCCACTTTTTTCCACCCCACATACTACATCTTTTTTCTCATACCTCTTTGTCTAGAAGAAGGTTGGTCTTTTACAACTAAATCCCAATCATACTCACTTGGCTTAGAAAGAAGATAGAAATTGAATACCAGGGCTCAAACTTAGTATCTAGGCCTTCAAATGTAGCAGGGGCCTCTGAGCCGCCTTGCATAAAGTAATGACTAGGAAGGAAACCCTATGCCCCTCCTTTTCCAGACAGTATATGGAACTCAATGTGACATTCAGACTGAGACATAATGTTGTCAGCTCCAACAAGAGGGCAACTCTGAGCCCCTACCTGGGCTGAGGACATAACTCCAGGATTCCACTCCGATCAGCAGAATCCAAACTGACTAAAGATCTGGAACATTTGTCAGGAGTATCACCTTGAAATTAGTTTCTTCTCTCCTTGCTCTCTCTAGAAGAATGCAACTGGACAGGACAGTCCAAAATTGCTCAAAGAGATGATTCCAAGGGCTTCAAAGGCAACATTTTCTTGGAATGAGGAGGCAATCTGCAGTTTCCTCTTCTAGAAAGAGAGCAAACGCTGTAAGATACACAAATACCCACAAGGGATTTTAGACAGAAAAGCATGAGCTATGGACAGTTTTAACAAAGATTCTACCTTGAAGAAAGAAAGTTAGGGGATGGTTAGATATTCATGTTTAGAAAAAAATTAAATTCTAAAGAGTTATTTGTCACTTAATTACATTAACTATTTTATGTCTTTAAATATTGGTCTCAGTTGTTTTATCTTTTTAAATATGTCTAATTAGGTCTCATTAAATATTTTATTAACTGTTTTTTTAAAGTATTAATTTACAAATATGGAAAAATTTAAATGGAGCTGGGTAATAAAAATCCCTAAATTTTTCATGCCTAATGGAAGATGAAGTTTATGGACCACAGAACACAGAATACAGTTTATCTGAGTTTCACGTGTGGAAGCCAAGGGAAAACAAGATTTCTCTTTGTATTCTGGCCTTGCGAACACAAGCTTATAAAGTGAAATAAAACTTCCAAAAACCCTCTCCTTACATTCAATAATTTGCTAGAACAGATTATAGGAAAATTCAGGAAAAAAGTTTACTTACTATTACTACTTTATTATAAAGGATGCCACTTAGGCACAATTGAATGGAAGATGCATAAGGCAAAGTATGGGGATGGGGCATGGAGTTTTCCATGCCATCTCCAGGGGTACCAGCCTCCCAGAGCCTAGATGTGGTCACCAACTGGAATCTCTCTGAACTCCATTTTTTTAGGATTTTTATGGAGGTTCCATTACATAGGCATGATTGATTGAATTATTGGCTATTGGTGATTGACTCAATCTCTAGGTCATCTGCACTCCCTGGAGTTCAGGGAGGTGGAGCTGAAAGTTCCAACCCTCTCATCTCATAGTTGGTGGCTCTGGCAACCAGCCCCCATCCTGAAGATATCTAGAGGCACTCATCTCATCAGCATAAACTCGGATTCAAAATAAGGGGCATATTATGAACAACAAAAGACATTCCTCTCAACTATCACTCAAGGGTGAATACCAAATATATATCGTATGTCTTATGATGTTACAATATCACAATGTGCTTTTGGCTTGATAGACAAATAAGTTGTTAAATATTAAAAACAATAGAATTTTCCTCTAAAATTGTGGAGGGGGGCTCTCAATGAATAACTCTCATTTATATTTCCAAGTTAAGTCTTTTGGTACAAACATGCTCTGATTTGGCAATGCATAGAATAAAACATAACCTCAACTCTGGCCCTATAAAATGCCATTGAATAATTAAAATGTGATTAAAGTTTAACATGTTACAAAAACCTTGCCAAGATTCTTTAGTCCCCCACCCCTCATTCACTTCCAGTAATGTATTTGCTATTTTTCAAGAAAATGCTGATAGATGAAACTCAGGAGATACTCTGAATAACCTTGAAGTTCTAGGTTAGAAACTCAAAATATGAAACCCAAGTTTTATTCCTATTTATTTTAAATAATGGTTCTGATTATACTGCAGGCAGGACAGAGCCTGTGTTATTTGTCTGTACACATCCAGAGTTTTTTTTCTGTATGCCAGAAACTGTATGCCAGAATGATAGGTTCTTACAGTATCAGTTAGGATAAGCTAAGTTGTGCTGTAGTAACAAAAAATCTTGGTGGATTATTTTTCTCTCATGCTTCAAGTCAACTGTAGGTTTGCAAGAGGCTCTATTCTTTGCCTCCTCATTCCAAGACTAATGCCAGAGCAACCATCATCTTAAATATTATTGTTGATGTGACAAAGGGAAAGAAAATGTTGCAGGACTGTCCACTGGCAATTAAATGTTCTCTTCTAAAAGCAATAATCATCCCTTCCACTCATAGCTTGCTGGTCAGGACTAATCTCACAGCTGCATCCAACCTTAAGGTGGCCTGGAGGTGCATGCATACATGTGCCCCAAAAGCAGAGAGCCAGAAATATTTGGTGAAACTCCCTAAGGACCATCACACTGGATAAGGGCTTGAGGTCTAAGTAACAAATACTGAGAAGAATAAGTCAACATGAAAATTATTTAGAGAAAAATAAAACTTTGGGTAGAATTTTCAGGCAAAAGACAGAAAAAGGCTGAGACAAATACATGAAAAGGGAGGAAGAGGAAGACCCCAGAACCTAGCAAATTGCCTGGCACTTATTAGGGATCTTAAGTATTTATTGAACAAAAGATTCCTTAATATAAGGAAAGCATATTCTTACAGAGAAACATACTTGAAGATCACACCTAGAATAGTGTGTGATCCTGCCTGGTCCTTACTAGTTGCTGTGTTGTAAATATGTGTTGTATTGAATTTCAGGTGTTGAATCAATGAATGAAGACAGACAACATGTAAGTGAAGACGGAAGAGAGAAGAGATATTGAAAGGGAAATACACAATACACCCAATGAAGCAGAGGAAGTGGACAAAAGATTACGCATGTAAACGGAAAGATTTATAGAGAGGTGAGACATAGTGGCATTAGACTTCTTCAACTAGGTTGACATCTGTTCTGCAAAAGATGGAACATCTGATATTAATAAATTCTTGGTTGACCCTAGTCATAATTGCAGCTCTCTGTTTACAGGAAATGGCTGGGAAGCTTCTGCTCCACACTTGAGCAATTTTTTTTATTAAAAAGTGTTAGTAATTTTAAAATTTAAAAAATCTTAGGCAAAATAGACTTGAAGTTCATCCTCCAGTGGGTTGTGAACATTAGACACAGATAATCAGACATATATCTAGACATAGGGAAGAAAGACATCAAAACTATTCAGAAGAATTAAAGTGCTCATCTCTTGGGCAAAATTTCTGAAAGGGAACATAACCCACAAAGGATGGAACATTATTTTTAAAATATAAAAGGCCATCAAAAGAATTCAGACTGGCTATTCACAGGAGCACTCTGATTAGAAAGGACAACTATAAAAGACAGTATAAAGTTTATGTGACCCAAAGAATGACACACGTTTTTTGAGCATCCTGAAGGTCAAAACCTCAAATGAACTGAAATCCATGATAAAAGCTAAAATTCCAAAGTAAGCATTTAAAAAAAAAATTAAGATAAAGGCAAGGGCCATAGGAGATAGACTCACTGCTGGATGGATAAACTGCTAATAAATAACCAAAGGGCTGCAGAACCACTTTGCTATTAATTTGCTTTCACTTTTCTTCAGCCAAGATAGTAGGCTCTATGTTTAAAAGTTAGAACAAACATCTTAATGGAGGAGTAACTATTCAAGATGGTGTAACAGATTTTGTGTGTAGGGTCTCTGCTGTGGGAGATCATCACTGCTTAGCTGCCAAAGGAGGCAGTTTGGTTTTTAAAGAATAAATGTGAGTTCTTCTGTTAGATAAAGAAGACAAAGGTATTCTATGCCTGGGATGGGACGGGATGGGATGTGCAAAGACTAATCCATCTTATCAAATTGCAGAGCACATTGCAGAACTGAAAACAGTAGAGGAGGAAAGGTAGTGTTACCAAAAACTCGGTATTTGTCCAGGAGGCTGAATCAGAATGAGGATAAGTGTTTTCGGGAGGAGGAAAGAGAGTTTTTTATTACTTTGCCAGAAAAAGAAGAAAAATAGCAGAACTTCTTGTCTCAAAATCCAAATTTCCTGAACATAGTGCAGAAATACAGAGCTTTTAAAGGGAGGGCCCCTCAGTTCTAGGCTATTGTGGTCAATTAATGTCAAATCTCTGCCAAAGACAAAGCCTATGAACTCCGCCTGCTGCCCATCTAGTGGGGCTGACCCTGCCTGGGATAAGAAAGAAAGGTCCTCTCCCTGCTCCTCCCAACCGCTGGCCTGAGGCAGGGATACAGGTTACAGTTCTCAAAAAGAATGGAGGTAGTTTCAAAGAGACAGAAAATATTTGTGCCATTTCTTTTTCCTCCAGGCCATTCCCTGTTACAGTAATGCAACAGTCAGTGTGAAGTGTGTAAGAAGTGAAGTAGAAAATTAGGAGTGTTCACACCTGAGAACCTGAGGTTCCTCTCAAACATAGGAGAAGAGCAAGGGTTTTGCCAGAGTGCATTGTAGGGTTGGTGCTGGGAGAGATGGGAGGCTTGAGAAGATGACAATCTCTTGGAGAGTTGCTACAAAATTTGAAGTAGGAGCTAGATTGGAAACTATAAAAAGACTACCAGACAGTATTGAGGGCCCAGAGGAGGCTGGTGTCCTGTGCTTCATGGTAGCTCTGTGGTAGTTCTGACTGGCTGTAACACAAATAACACTTCCACACCAAAACACAGACATGTCAAGCCAAGACAATTCAAGGATTGTCTATTTTGCTGAGAGCCCAATAGTGATACAGGTGGTGCAGATGGAGGCATGCCTTGTCAATTGGTCAGATTAAATGAGTGCCTTATAGATGTTTGCTGAACCTGTTTGCAAAGAGAGTTTGTGAAGGTCCCCTGTGGCTCCATTTGCAATCTAACAGCAACCCTGTAAATCTCCTCTGCAAGAACTTGGAGCCAAGATAGCAGGAAAGGCCCTTTGGGCTGACAGCAGGCAAACAGAAAGATGCCTCCAGCCCTGAGGCTCCAGCAAGGTAAGGAAATTGAATGCAAGAAATTTGGAGCTGTCTAAGGGATCACACTGCTGCTATGGGAGCTATCAGAGCTCTCTTTCCCTTTCTTGCATGGCATTAAATATGTGTAACAATCATTGGACACCTAAAGCCTAGTATTCACAATCACAAATTCTCCTTTCTCTCCTTCCTGATCATTCTTTTCTCTCTGTTCATCTCATTTTTTATTTTTCTTCACATGAATTCCTAAAGCTAATTTCTAAATGCATTTCTGTTTCTGCCTCCCTTCCTTTTTTCCTGACTTTAGACTGCAAAATTTTCTATTGGGAGCCTTGTTGTTGCTCACTGCTAAAGAAGGTTGAAGTATACTGAGCAATTCCTGATGGCACTGACATGTAGCTTATTTCCAAATCACCCCTGATTACAGATGCTGCTGTATTCTGAGTCTTTTCCTGGTTTTCTGTCTGTCACACAGACATAATATACCCTGTGAAGCACTAAAACATCACTACCGTGTAGTTTTTTATGTGGGTAGCCCACCCCCACCATCACTAGTACACTAGCTAAGAAATGTACAGACAACTAGTGGGATAGAATAGTCTCAGATGACCTAAATATGGATACTAAAGGTGTCAACTGAAGAATGATGCTCATAAATTTAGAAAGGAGACCTTTATTTCTCATTAAGGGATGCAGCCTGCAGGCTGGCCATCTTGCAGGCTGGGAAGCATAATCTCCTGCCAGAAGCTGAGAACAAGCACTTCCAGGGAATGATAAAAGGAACAGGAGGAATTTAAGCTGAGCAGGGTGGTCAAATATACATATTTATTAAGCTATAGGAGGAGTCATGAATATTTATGAAAGGAGAAACATACTCACGTGCAATTGGGCTTCCTGCCCCTTCATGGGACCCATGTTCAAAAAATGGCATCCTTAGCATGACCTGAGGGTGGGGTTTTCAGCCCTCTGATGTCAAGGGGTGAAGCAGAGGACGTGAAAACCTTCCCTGTACATCCTCCATAGGTGGGTCAAAACCCCTCCATGATCAGCAGTCTCTCTTGTCAGGAAGGGATGCTGGTCAGTTGTAGTGCCAGAACTGAAAAGGGGAGGGATGGTTGGTTGAATTCGGGAGTGGAGTGAGTCTATCCCAAGGGCTGGTTTCTGTTTAGCCCTTAGGGAAAAAAGCCCAATGGCCAGGTGGTGAGATAGGAGGTATAAAAAGGCATGTCTGACTTCCTGTCCCTTTGCTCTGGAAACTCCGTTTTAAGGGTTCTCTGAGGTCCCCTTGGTCAAGAGTGGGATCTGTTGGGTCAGCTAGGACATATAGAATTGTATTTTTATTTCTTAAAGGAAACAACTGGATTGAGAAAATCCACAGAGATTCCTCTATGTTAAAATTTGACTAACTTTTGATATTTAAACCCTAGATATGTAGTATCTAGAATATAATAAACAAACGAAATCTTTTCAAGTTTAGGAAAGGGTAAAGTTACAGAGATGATTTTTAAAAGAAGTCTTTGTGGCTACAAGTATACAAAAAGCCACCGTGGCAATGGGTTGCCATAAGATCTACCATACCAGACTAATTCAATTTAAATTCTAAATAGCAACCCAAAGCTTTTGAGTAGGGATGTGTAAAACAAAGGATGGGAGTGTGTTCATGAAGACTCAGACCAATGTAAGGACCACGACTGCGACAAATCAAGCATTGCTCTACTATTGAAAAGTTTTTAGGTCCAAAATGTGCATGATACTTCTAATATTTGGTGAGTGGAAAACCACCAATAATTCACTTTATGTGGGAATAAAGCAAGGGAAGCCTTAATCTGACATTGTATCTATAGTACAGTCTGTGGTGTGTGAAATTGAAGCGTAGATGGAAGGGGCAAGCAAGACGGCCCCCAACCTCATTCCAGCCTAAGATTCTACCATATTAGGAGAATCTTTACAGGAGGAGGAGGAAGAAATGTTTGCATTGTACCTGGAATTAGAACAGCTCTGTAGGATTTCCCTGAAAGGCCAAGCATTAGTTTGTGCTGAAGGATGGGCTAAAACGTGGAGGAAGTCAAGTTTACAGAGCATTTCTTATTTTTAGTAATCTGTCTGGCATGATTATTCAGCAGTGAGGATGTCAAAAGCTTTTATGACTTATTTATCCTATCTGTACATTCACCCATTTCTTATTTCTTACAACCTCACTAGCATCCATTTAAGACTTTTCTTTTGCCCAAAGTGGTTCATTTATTATGTCTTTATAGCTAATGATAAATATGATTCTTCAACTCTATGATTGTTTTCTTTTCTGTTTTAAAAGGGATTCAGTTGAAATAAGGCAAGCACACACATGTACATGCATTCTGTAGTGAGTACAGGTTTTGGAGACAGGTTGCCTGGATTCAGCTCCCATCCCTATCCATACTTACTAGTCATTTCACCTTGAACAACCTGTTTTTCTGTCTACAGGACAAAATAATAATAGCATTTACTTCCTAATAATGCCAGGGGTGGAAAACAATGCTATACATGAAATGCTTTATATAGAGAGACAGCATTTATATGCTTTATAATACTCTTTACTGATAACCCTTTTATACTGTCGAAACTTCCCAAGAGATTATCAACATGATTCCCTTGGGATGTTAAGCTTGTTCTCATTTGATGTGGGAGTAAATCAAGTAAAATTTGGTCTTCATCTTCATTTTAAAGAAAATAAATGGAAAAGATGGGTAAATTTATGCACTGATAAATTTCATGTAAAAAATGTAAATGTATGATATGGGCCAGTACACCATCAGAGATCCAAGAGAATCTTCTAAAATAGCACAAATACACTCTTAAAATTAGAATTTCGAACAGGATTCATGAAATGGTCTTCCATAGTGTGCTTCTTATGATTTATTTTTCTTAAGATCTTTTCTTAAGATCTATTTTCATAAAATACAGGTATATGTTAATATCATGCAAATATTTCTGAGGTAAACTTGAATACACTTTCAAAGAACTTGAGAACATTTTAGAAGAAAAATGTCAAGAAATAAACAATGTCTTCACATTGCATAAGAAAAGAAATTTCCAAAAAGATAATTTTTTAAAATCTAAACTAATTCTTAATGAATTGCTAAGGATGAGAGTGGGTATTAGGGCGGGGGAGTGTGTGTGACAGGTGTTTCTTAAATTACTGATGTTTTTAGACATATTTCATTTTATTTCACAGAATATATCTTTAACATTCACTAGAAAGATTTTTTGTTTTCTTAAATTAATTCATAAAGTGAGAGTCCTCATTTAAAAAGTCACTCTTTTGGTGGCTATTCTATATGTGGCCTCAAATGACTTCACATTTTACAAGGTTTTTTCTCCTGATTGCTTTCAATTGGAGGCATCTTCAGAAGGCACCCTCGGTTTTCAATTTCTCAGATATATAAAAACTCTTTTAAAAAACTTTGAGCTGTATAAACTAAACTGTACTGAAAATTATTAACTAGCTGATTCCTATCATTCCAGGTCAGTAATCACAATATGAGGCGGCAGTGGTCATTTAGATGGGCACTGTATTCAATTTCCATGGCAGTTTAGATCACATATCAAAAACTTGAGAAAGGGTGACAGATTTCAATTATTTAGATAATAAAAGTTAAAAGCAAACTCACATCTCCTGGTATATGTTCTAGGGAATAACATTATCTAATAAAAATAACCGATTTGTGGAAAAGCCATCACTAGAATATAAGTTTCTTAATGGCAGGGTTTTGTCTGTTTTGGCCACTTACCAATCCCCTATGTCTAAAAGAGTACCCAAGAATAGTAGGCATCTAGGAAACATTTGTTAAATTGTTGGAGATATAAAATTAAAACCAAAACCTTCTCCCAATCCAGAAATCCTCTCTGCAGATTGATGAAGAAAGAAAACACTCTTGTTACTGTTGAACAGGCATTAAACCAGAATGTGATACTTATCACACTTGCTCCACTAAGAGATTCACAATAACAGAGAGAAATCTCTTCCTTTTATGAAGCCCAGCAGCTATAACCATGGCATACATGTTCTAAAGATAAACAATAACTAGTCCTCAAGTAAGAGGACTTGACAGCACCATTTGTCACACACAGATCATCCTAACCTTACCTGGTATTTGGGGTGACCATTTGTGTTAGTTGTTTTTACCCAGAGAAAAAAGCGAACTTCTCATATCTTTATGGTAGAAGGCAATTTTGCACGATGGAGCAAGGAGCTCACTGAAGTTAGGCTCCCACTCTTTCACAGAAACTGGGAGATGAAGATGCTAGCTCCTTTGATGTTTATGTTCCAAAGAGATGGCTTTCAGGTCCTTGAGAAAGATACCCCTAGGTCATAAAGCTGACAAAAGGCCTATCTAGTCTTCAAAAGAGAGTACACACACACACACATCCACATTTCAGAAAGGAGAAAATACAAATTTTCTAAGGCAAATGCTCTAAGAAAAGGAAAGGGAAATATCTTATTTTCAACAGGGAGAATTAAGCCTCTTATTTTAAATTTGTTTTTGTCCTTAAAAAATGAATGAAACCATTTCTACCATTAAGACCCTATTTTACCTTACAAGCAAGCACACCCATTGCCTCCGTTGCCAATGTCAATATCCAAAGACTTAATTAATATTGGGGTTTTACCATAAGAAGAGATTGGAAAAAGCCTACAAACATTGTCATCGTTATCATTTACTTTAGTAATAACAAACAAAACGATTTGCATTGATATCATGTATATAAACAGAACCCTAAATTGCAAGCTTACTGATTGTTTTCTTATCATGAACATCAGCTTGTGTGTGTGTGTGTGTGTGTGTGTGTGTGTGTGTAACTATGTAAACATTCATTAATGAATCTTTGATGCTTTCCTAAGATAAAGGCATGATCTTCGAAGTAACTAAAATTGTGTTGCAAAGAAATGGATTAAATTAGGGAAAGTGTGTGAGAGTCACCCTTATTTTACCTTTCAACGTTAGATTAATCACAGGCACAAAAATGCTATCTTAATTGAGCTAAAAAATTCTTTGATTAGAGTACTCTTAATAATGACTCCAATTCACTTTTCATGTGTAAATCAAACCACAGGGTGCTCAGAAAACACTAAATGGCAATGAGATTAATCATTCCTTTGGGTTCAATTCACTTGCTACTAAAACCCTCCCTGAAATATTAGGAAGAGTGAAGAAATTCTGCTCTTTCCCTCATCATCAAGTGCCCCAAGTGGAAAACAATGACGAAGTAAAGATCTTATTGCCCTGCAGTAAAGAATTTTTCTCTGTTCCGTTGTCTATTTCTCAGGTATAAAAATGAACTCAGTTGCACTAAGTTTTGGTCTTTCTTGGGTACAAATGGCATATAATCAAGCATTAGAAGAGTTCTCAGGATCTCTTTTTTCTAAGCTCAAGGATTTTACCAACACAGATCTATCTACTGATCTCACCTACAATGTGGCCAAAGGGTAGCAATCCTCTGGCAGTGATGGCATGTGCCAGGTGTTGTGCCTTGGACTCTCTCTGCATTATCTCAGGTAATCTTCACAGAAATCTTGTAAATGGATTTTCACAGATGAGGAAATGGAGGCTCAAGTGTTAAGTAGTTTGTCACATAGTTTGTAAAGAGCGGCCTGGAAATAAAACCCAGATCTGTCCAACTCCAAAGCATGTGTTTGAGCAAGACATTTCTCTTTATGACTGGAGAAAATTCAATTTAACTAAGTACTGGTTTACGTCCTTCAGCCAGGACTGCCTTAAGGAAACCTCAGATCATTAAATATCAACAGCATGAGAAAAAAGATTAGCTCCACTAGGGCCAAGGAAAACTACAGATAATTAAAGATGATCAGAGTCTGCCTTGCTTTCTAGGCTTTCATTTGTGAGCTTAGAGGTTTCCTCCTTCAGACAATTTTGGAGACCAGCTTATCAGATGGGCAGCATTTATCAATTGCTCTCAAAACCATTCTGGGTCACAGTCAACAACCCCCTTTGGACATACTAAAAATGGAGTGTGGGGCATTTAACTTTTATGAACAAATGTCTCCTGGGTAATGGAATGTTGCAGCTTTTAGGATGATGACAAAAATCTGTTAGCCTGTCCAATCTTCTACTAAATTAGCTTAAAGAGAAATAGAAAGAGAAATGCTTTCTTTCTCAATGTAAATGTGCTTGATTTAGGTTACTGTAGATTCATGTTCAGTTAGACAACCCGAAACCAAGTCTTAGGTGTTGTGTTAGCAAGTCCTACGAGGCTTTTCTACGCGAAGGACCAGCCTGGCCTGCTGCTACAGCAGCCGCGTTGCTGAGGAGAACACCAATACCAGCCTTTTGTTTCTTAGCAAAACCTTAGTAGAAAACATCCACAGTCCTGTAGTAGAACCATAACCGACAACACCTCAGAGCTGTGGAGCTTTACACAGAAATTGGATAGAGCCATATTTAAGAGCCGTACAGAAAAGCTGAAGCACAGGGACTAATATTTTTCATGTTAAATTAAAATTATCTTCTTAAATGGAAAACCTAAGTCACATGGCACTTATTTCAGGAATCAGAAATACTATTCTTTGCAGAAAATCAATGCTTATTGATAAGACTGAAGTAACTGAGAGATAAGCAAATATAGAGCTAACAAATTGACCAAAACACTTAAAAATGTCTTTCAAAAATATGTATTGATTAATTAAATCTAGATGCTATCTTAATTAGCTGTAAATAGTAACCTTGAGCATGCTTAAGGAGTATGCTGAGACCAATGTTTTACTATCACAATGTATTCCCAGTTTGCCATTCTAATAGGCTCTGAAAGTGTCACATCATAGTTGTCTGGTTTTGTCAGCTAGATGTCATCTGGACAGCCAGTGTGAGGTAGGCATAGTACAAAAGCCAAAAGAAATAAAATGAGAGAATCCAGTACCTGTGTATATAAAAAGTGGCTGGTCTGTTAGAGAGTTGAATGGGGGTGAGGGCAGAAAGATAAACTCTAGCGTATTCTGCCAAGTCCTCAGATATTTCAGGGACTGGATAAAGTGGAGAACTCCTTGGCTACGTTAATTTCCAATGCTGTTGGTTTAATTCAATGATTATCATCAATGGTTTAGACCACCTTTCTCAGCTAAATGTGTATTTATTTGAAACTTCACTGTCCTAGGTCAGCTAAATGTGTATTTATTTGAAACCTCACTGTCCTAGGTCCCGGAATAAAAGACCAAGAATCCTAGGATCTCCAGTGTAAATTTAAGGCAAAGTTTCTCACTGTCAGATTCAAGTGCTTTTTAAGTCCAACTGAGCTTCACAGAAAGTTATGAACCTCCTAAAATGCTATGCAAAATTGTGTATGAATGTGTAGGTTTGTTGAATGTTATGATGTTATAAGAGAGAATTTCCTAGGAGATAGGCCATAGTTTTCATCAGCTTCTAAACAAGTTTATGATTCCAATAAGTTTTTTTTTTTTTTTTTTTTTTGAGACAGATTCTGACTCTGTTGCCTGGGCTAGAGTGCTGTGGCATCAGCCTAGATGAAAGCAACTTCAAACTCCTGGGCTCAAGCAATCCTCCTGCCTCAGCCTCCCAAGTAGCTGGGACTACAGGCATGAGCCACCATGCCCAGCTAATTTTATATATGTATATTTTTAGTTGTCTGGCTAATTTCTTTCTATTTTTTTAGTAGAGACAGGGTCTCCCTTGCTCAGGCTGGTCTCGAACTCCTGACCTTGAGCAATCTGCCCGCCTCGGCCTCCCAGAGTGCTAGGATTACAGGCGTGAGCCACCACGCTGGCCCCAATAAGTTTTAAAACCACATTATATGGAATTTTTTTGTATGTAAATCCAGAAAGTTAATGAAAACAAAGGACCAGTGAAGGCTCTTAACTGATTGGATTGCTGGAGTTATAAATTCAGAAGAAATATCTATTTTTGTTTGTGAATATAATTTTTGATATTTAGTCCCAGACCATGCAGTGAAGTACACAAAATCCCCGAATCATGATGAAATTTGGGAAACTGCACATAAATATTATTCAATTTATATTCCCTTCAGTCCCTAAAAGCAGCCACCTTAAGTTGGTGGCTTCATCTCTAATCAAGCAACGGTATTACATCTTATCTGAACCTAGTTGCCTGCTGAGTTTTGGCAGCTCCCTGCATGATTCATTCTGCATAAAATCATTTGGTGTTTGCTTGCTGTATATAATTGGTTCTTGGCACCAGAACTCAAACTATTTAGAGTCCAAGTCTGTTAAAATGACATTGAGATTTAGCTTAAACAAACAGAATCAAAATCAAGGATGTGTTTTCTTAATTCTCTTGGTTGTACCTGTTAAAATTAAATTTTAAGATGCGTGTAAGAATTCATGGTAGAAATGGAAACAAGAAACTACATATTCTATTCCAATGATGCATCTGATGTGGTCTGCATAGGGAGAAGGGAGAAGGGAGAAAAGTGAGGCCTGGAAAGAAGTCTTTCTTCTTCAGGGAGGCATCAAAAAGGGTGAGATTTCCTGTGGGCTAGTGACACATGTGCACAGTCCTCCACATCACACTCCATACACCAAGATGTCAAAGCCCCTGTAAAAATTAAAACTTCTGATTTGGGAGGCTATATACTATATATAGCCTATATACTATATATATAGTATATAGGCTATATACTATATATATACCTATACTATAACACTGTAGCATATTTTATCAACAGAAGTGATCTCATAAAGAACTCTAGCAAGCTCCTGGAGAACAGGACCTTGGACAGTGCCTTTATGCCACTGGAGGGCAGAAGAAGTGAAAACATTTTCAACTGAGAAGTGAGTATAAAAATAACCATAATAACTAGTATTCATTGAACACACGATATTATGATAGCCATTGTTCTAAATTATGAAAACTAGATACATTAACACATGTAAAACATGTATTCCATTGTCTGGCATATGTAAATATTCAACATATTAATTATTATTATTAAATTATTATTTTTATTATTAAGAGAAATCTAGGCAGTCTTTATTGCCTTTTCCTGGATCCTGGAACTAATGACCAATGATCGCAAGGTCTCTAGAGTAAATTTATAGCCGAGGTTCTCACCCTCAGATTCAGGTCCTTTAAGTCCAACTGAGTATTTTTAAATTAAATGTAATAATTACTGAGATTTCAAATTTAATAATGATGAATTATGTGGATTAATATATCTTCTAAAAAACAATTGTATGCAAGTCCATGTAACAAACAAGCCAACATGAACATCTTAAAGTGATTATTAGTTTGAAGAGTTTAAAAGACAGTGAACCCCCAGGCTAATTAATTTTTGGATGAAGGCCCATAAGCAGTAGATGAGCAGAACACTGGAGCACCAAAGCTGCACAAGGCCTGAGTTTATTTGCTGATGCAGCAGACTTGGGATCTGGCTCCTGAGCAGTGCAGAGTGAGGGCAGGGCGCACTTGGAAGTCTGCAGGGTCAGGACTAAACCAGATCTCAACCAACCCCCACCCACACTCCCAACCCCAGAGGCTGCCCTGGGGCTGGGCAAAGCATGAGAAAGAAAAGAAGACAAAGAAAAAAAAATAAAGAAAATGAAAGGAGTTTCCTGAGAAATTGTGTGGCTTCGGGCCTCTGCCTTCTTGCAAGTTATATATAATAAAGCAGTAAATAATAATGTCGAATCAGGTTGAAAGACACAACAAAAATAAGGTAGATTAAGAATATCAGGCATAAATAACGTGTAAGTCAAGAGGAAGGTAAAAAGAATTTTAAAATGTTCTTATGCACTTGCATTGTCTCAGAGGGTGGTAATGATCTGTACTGGTTTTAGATCTGGGTAGATTAAGTAAACATATTGTAGTTTCTAGGGTAACCACTCAAATAATAGAAACAGAATGCAAATTCCAAATTAGTGGAAGTAAAAATTGCATAATAAAACATGCTTATTCAATCCAAAAAAGCCCAGAAAGAACAGTTAAAGAAACAGATGGAACAAATAGAAATATGAAATAGAATGGCAAAATAAACAGATTTGTGATTAATTATGTATAAACAGAATGTGTGTTAAAAAACTATTATTGTCAGATAGTATTTTAAAATAAGGCATAACATAATAAAATCTAACAATGTGCTGTTTACAAGAGACAATTTTAAACAGATACATTCAGAAAAGTTAAATTTAAAAACATAGAAAAAATGAACAACAAAAACAATATAGAGGAGTTGGTGAAGCTACACTTAAAGTCAGAGAACATTGCTACTACTAAAGAGGTTCCCTTCGTAACAGTAAAAATATCCATTTTCCATGAAGATATAATAATTATAAATTTATGAGCACCAAATAACATAGCCTCAAAATATAAATAGAGATCCCCTTTTGCCATATGAGGACACAGCATTTCTTACCTCTGGAGAATGCAGCATCAAGATGCCATCTTGAAGCACAGAGCAGCCCTCAACTAGAAAACTCAACCTTCAGGCACCTTGACCTTGGACTTTTCAGTCTGTAAAACTATGAGAAATAAATTTCTGTTCTTCATAAATTAAAAAAAATATAAATAGAAAAAATTGACAGAACTAAAAGTAAGTAGTAAATCCATAACCATAGTAAGTGATTAAAAGACACATCTGCAAGTGTGTATATAGGGAGACAAAAGATTACTAAATTGTAAAAGATTTGAACAGCACTCTTAATATACTGACTTTATGGACATATGTTAAACATTGCACACATCAACTTCCTTGTGCTTAAAGACCTTCTACATAGCTGTGGCCTAACACTCTTTTTGGCATGCTAGCTAGGGAATTTCCCTAACAATCAAGGGTAGATATTATTTATATATGTAGAAATATATATATATTAGGTCATTAAATATGAAATGTTTGATTTCTAATCAAAAGTGTAGTTTATCACATCTCAAGCAAGAAGTGTGCAATTAATCAAAGTATGCACCTAAACTATTGACACAGTTTTGCCATCTTAACGGTAGCTTGCTTATGCCAGCAATGAAGAATCCTGGATAGCTTGTGGCGATGAAACGACAAAAGGCATCTTCCTTGGCTTGTTGAGAATTGAATATTTTTCCTTGCAAGAAGTGGTCCAAAGCCTGGAAGAAGTGGTAGTCAGTAGGTGCAAGGTCTGGTGAATATGTGGATGATGGAGAGTTTCCAAGTCCAGCCTCTC
>CAUYRT010080709.1:0-13381 GCA_963574885.1 Lepilemur ruficaudatus
ACGTCTGTCATCCTAGCACTCTGGGAGGCCGAGGTGAGAGGATAGTTTGAGTTCAGGAGTTCAAGACCAGCCTGAGCAAGAGTGAGACCCCGTTTCTACTAAAAAAAATAGAAATTAGCTGGATAACTAAAAAAATATATATATAAAAATTAGCCGGGCATGGTGGTGCATGCCTGTAGTCCCACCTACTCGAGAGGCTGAGGCAGGAGGATCGCTTGAGCCCGGGAATTTGAGGTTGCTGTGAGCTAGACTGATGCCACGGCACTCTAGCCTGGGCAACAGAGTGAGACTCTGTTTCCAAAAAAAAAAAAAAGGAAAGAAAGGGACCTGCCTCTGTGTACAGTGCGACCCTGTAAGGGGGGCCACCTTCAAATCCCCCCAAATGCGACGACGTGGTGTGACTGGGAGGCGCTTCTCTGCCCCTTGAGAGGAGAGTGTCCGGGAAATGTCCAGCCAC
The DNA here is from genome assembly GCA_963574885.1 of Lepilemur ruficaudatus. Lineage (NCBI taxonomy): Eukaryota > Metazoa > Chordata > Mammalia > Primates > Lepilemuridae > Lepilemur > Lepilemur ruficaudatus. Next base: position 458 of record CAUYRT010080709.1, read on the forward strand.
CTGTTCCCACTGCACTTGGCTTTGCCTTTCGGGTACACTCCTTGGTGCTCACACTCTGAGCAAGAGCAGTGGCAGCCCGCGGTCCCTAACCACCCAGACAGCAGAGAACCACCCAGCAGCTGGAGCAGGGCCACGCCGGAACGTGGCTCATCGTCCCATGGAGACAAGGGGGAGAAGGACACCGCGCTGGGGCCACTTCACCAGGTGGCCTGGGGCTCAGACAGAGGGAGGCCCGGCAGGCAGGGGGGTCGTCTTGAATTCTGCCTGCTTCAGAGCCGTGTGAAACATCGTCTTCATCACTTGGCGTTTCGGGGAAGATGTGGTGAAGGGGGCCCCAGCCCGGCCCTGGAGAAGGCACGGCGACCCTGAGAGGTCTGTCCTGGCACCTTCCAGTCTCCACACCTGGGCACACTCCCACCCACAGCCTCTCGCCCTGGACACCAGGTGCTCTGGGAGGTGTGGCGAGTGTCTTTGGTGTCCATACCTGTCCTCTCCTGCCTGGCACCGAGGACCCGGTTCCTCCTCCTCCACGTGGGAAAAGCCCTGAAGCCCCCGCCCCAGGATCCACTGTCTCCTGCCGCCCGGAATGTGGTCCCCACGTACTTTCCGTGGATGTGGCAGGCTGAATACAGTCCCAAAGACACCAGGTCCTAACCCTGCGACCCGGGACTGTTGGCTCATGTGGCAAAAGGAGCTTCGAAGAAGGGCTTGAATTGAGGGTCTCGAGATGGGGCGACTCCTGGTTTGTCCATGAGACCACCGTCCTCGTGAGGACAGTCTGCGTTCTTGCAAGAGGGAGGCAGAGGGACACGGACACATGGCCTGGGCATTAAGGCGGGGAGGGGCCCATGCCCAGGAGCCCGAGCAGGGCTTTCCCAGACAGCTCTGGAGGGAGTGGAGAGTCAGAGTTTCGACTCCGACTCCCAGAACGGAGAAGATGAACGTGTGTTGTTTTCAGCCAACAAGTTTGTGGCCCTTGTCACAGCAGACAGACGCTGAGACAGGGGACGTTGTCTGCCACACGCGAGGTTGGCATCTCTGGGCCCTTGGCAGGAGCACGAGACCTTGCTACAGGCCGAGGTCGCTTACCTGAAATGCTTGGGGCCCAAACTGTTTGGGATTTCAGATCTTCAAGTTTCGACAGTGGGTGAACCATTTGGAGCTGCAGACGGATGCTTATCGTATATGTTTTATAGTTTTAGGTGTTAATAATTTCTATTTAATTTCCACGTTTGTGCTTATTTTATCTTTAATGCAAAAAAGACAGGACATTTCCACTGGGACCATTTGTGAACCTCCTGGTGTTCTCAGAGCGTTATTTCACGGAGGGGCGCGCTGAGAAATGATGGCGTCTCGCCGTGGCACTCTCGGATTTGCTCTCCAGGGCTGCTTGTTCTCTCTGCGGAGTTCCGGGAGGGCACCTTGAAAATACACCAGCAGTGAGACTCGTAAAGTTTGAGCATCGTTCAGTCTTGTTCCTCCTTCTGTTTATGGAACAAAGCTTTCAGTGGCTTTGGTAAGGTGGTTTCCAAATACTTTTCCTCGGAGCGGCCGATAGCGGGGGGTTACGGATGCCGGAATCGGCCTGGCCATCCAACGCCGGCCTTGCTCAGAGTGAAAGCAGATGGAAGCCGGCCTTGGATGCCGGAGCGACGGGGAGCTCCTGAGAGAGTCACAAGTATTAAGAGCGGCGTTTCATTACGGACGGCTCATCATCCTACGTCGGACAGAGGACTCGAGACTCTTAGGGAAACAGTTTATGCTGCCGGACTTTGTGCCTTCCTGGCTTCAGCAGGCCAGGAAAAGACATGTCTTTTTCCCTTTCCTCAGCATCTTGGCAACGTCGGTTCTAGATCCAGCCAAAATCCAGAGGTGCAGAGAGAGGTGATTGAGAACAGCTATTAAGAAAAGAAAGAAAAAAGAAGGTCAATATGTCCAACGTTACACAGCGGCTCAGCGTGATCTTGGAAGGGAAGATTTAACTTGAATCCTTTTTAGCAGATTGGTTTCAGCAGGTTTTATTGGCTGCCTTGTGGGAGGACGACTGTGTCTTTATCCCTTCAAAGTGTTATACAGTTAGCCTTTGTGAGAGAACATTCCGGTTAACAGGGTCACGTGAGCCCACTGAACATGTGTTCTTAGGTCAGTACTTTCTAATCAGCTTTGATACTTGAATTTCCAGTGGATTGAAGTTATTTGTACTTCTACGATTAACACTACTCCCGTGAGAGTTTTTCAATTTCGAAAGAAATTCGACATATATATTTTAACACTACGTGAGGTTTGTGGCTGGCGGGTGTCACATGGGCCCTTCACGGGAACACGGGAGCTGGGGAGAAACCGTGTTTCTTCCAGGAGGAGTCAGGTGTCAAGGCAGAGCACTGAGCAAGGGACTTCTCATTGCAAACATCAAAAGGCTAAGAAGTACGTGACTTTATTTATTTATTTATTTATTTATTTTCTTGTCTTCTTGATAGTAGCCAGCCTGACAGGTGAGGGGATGCTGTGATTTTGTTTTGCATTTCCCTGATGATCTGATGTTGAGCAACTTTTCATATACCTATTGGCCATTTGTATGTCTTCTTTGGAACAATATTTATTTAGCGCCATAGACTAGCTTTAAATCAGGTTATTTGTATTTTTGCTATTGAGTTGTTTGAGTTGCTTATATATTTTAGATATTAACTCTTTATCGGCTATATGGTTTGCAAATATTTTCTCCCAATCTGCTGCCTTTCATTTTGTTGATTGCTTTGCATAACATTTTTAGTTTGAGGTAGAAACACGTGACTTTAAAAACCTCGTAACGGCTGGGGTGTGTGTGGGGTGAAGCTGGTCATGGATTTGGGGTTCGGATCTGCTGCTCCCCACTCTGCCTGAGCTGGGTGGGGCATGGGGGACACCGATGGGGGCTACTCAGCACCCCTGTCCTCTCCTGAGCCACATCCCTGCCAGTTCCACCCCTGAGGCCACTGTGCGTTGCTTTTTGGAAGGACCTATTTCGTGGAGTCATCTAGAAGTGTTTGCGTCAGTAGCAAAAAGAGCTCTTTGCTGGTGGAAACGTTGTGAACACGCACGTGGCCGCGGGTGCCTGGGTTAGTGAGATCTAATCACCGCCGCGGCAGGCCGACCTGGGCTCGCGTGGTTGGTCTCTCGCCGGCAGCAGCGACCACCCTGTTCTGCAGGGCTCTGGGGAGGGGGTGAGGACTCACACAGAGACTTAGAGAACTGTTGTGTTAGCAAATGATCCACCGTTGTATGCAGAGGCACTGATGGGAAATGACACCAAAATGCTTTCAGATTGTTCCACACCGAAGCCACGATGGCGGCCCCAGAGCATGATGGGAAACTCTCTGGCCTTGCATCACACGTGTGATGCTCCACAGTGTGGCCTCGTGTCATTTCAAAGGACACCTGGTCAAAAGTAATACATACAATTTCTAATTTTAAACACTTCAAATGCTCGTGTTTTCTTTGCAAGAGTCCCGAGACTTTCGTTTTCATTTTAAGTGGAAAAAAATAGTATCCGTCAAGGTGTGGCACGTTCCCGTCTAATAAATTAGGGACAAAGTAATGGTTTGTGCCAGATGGGAGGCCAACGCAAGATTTCAGAAGACAGAAAACACTGAACTTTTTGTTGGTAGGACTGAATGGCTGCGTAAACGAACTAAGTGGACAGGAAAGTACAAACGTGAGAATTTAAGGAAAAATAACACTCGTCAGTCGAGATAATGGACAAGTGTCTGCCAGCAAGCCACCGTGCGCGATCGCGGGGGTGGGCAGAGCCTGTTCCGCCGACCCTCTCCCGCTCTGCAGTACGACGTGGGGCCACACGGCCAAAGGTTGGCGAAGGGTCACGTCACCGCCAGGCCATGCGGCCACCAGTGCGGCTGCGGTGTGCACGGCCTGTCGGTCCTCCCTGGAGTCTGCACCCCACACGCGACATGGGGATCTACCCCCTCCAGGGGCTGCGTCACGGAGACCAAAGCGGTCACACGGAGAGAACAGGGCGGAGGGTGACAGAAGGAAGGGAATGTCAGGGAGCGAAGCAGGAACTGAAGGGTCACAAAGGGACACGGCCTCTCCCCTCAGCAGGGGGGACCCCCAGTCCCAGCGCCGGCCCCGGTAACCACGTCCTTCCATTTGGTGGGGAGCAAGAAAGGGGTTGAACCCCCCAGAGGTAGAATTCTCGGCTGACTTTTTACTGTTATTTCAGTGCTTTAAAGAGGGGGCTCTGCTGTCTTCCTGCGCACCTTGAACATTTCCTAGAGAAAACGCGTGTCTCCTTAGCTTTGTTCTCCTGTGCATAATGTTGCTTTTTTCTCTGATTCCTTATAGGATTTTCTTTTTATTACTCGTTTCAGTCAATTTGATTATTAGGTGCCTTGGCACGGTTGTCTTGATTTACTTACAATTGAGGTTCATCCGGCGTCTTCAATCTGCCGCATCGTAGAGCTCAGCAGATTTGGAGCATTTGGCATCGGTGATGCTTTGTCCCTTCTCTTGGAAAGTATGTCTGTTGCTTGAAGTTGTCCTGCAGCTCACTGATGCTGGAGACTTTTTAAAATTATGTTTTTCTCCATGTGTTTTCTTACGGAGAGTGGCCATTGCTGGGTTTTCAAGGTCACTGACCTTTTCCTCTGCAGTGTCTGCTCTGCACACGTTTCCATCCGGCACATTGTAGGTTTCATCCTTAGAAGTTCTGTTTGGGCATATGCTGTATTTCCCCTGTGTCTACTTAAGTTTGCAGACATATGGAATACAGTTGTGAACTTACAGTGTCATCATTTGCTAATTGTAACATCCGCATCAATCGTGGGTCAGTTTCACTGGGTTGAACTTTCCTCCCCTGGTGCGTTGTAGGCACCCACATCATTGCACACGCAGTGATCTTTCAGCAGATAACAAGACCTTTGAACTTTACACTGTGGAATGCTGGATTTTTCAGTCCTATCAACATTATCGTATTCTGTAGTTGAGGCCGATTATTCCTCGTGACGGAGGCAAGAGCTTTCCGAGCACTCTATTCGGCACCGTGGAACACGATGTTTCTGGTCAGACCAGTGGGGGCAGGTGCGAGTCCTGGTGCTGCGTGGCTGGTGACCACTTTCCTGGCAGTGGGTAGTTTCCACGCGTGAACTGAGCATCCCGCTGACCACTCGAGGGGACCCCCGCAGGTCCTGGGGTTCTCCTCTCCAGACCTCTGTCTCGTGAGTCCCACCTTCTCCTCTGCCCGGGTCTCGCCTGCGCCAGCTCAGTGCAGGGTCTGCGGGTGACGCAGGGCCTGGGCGCTTCCTTCCCGCCGCCGCCAGGGCTGCTCCATCCTCTGCTGTCGGTGTGCAGTGTCTGCAAGTCGCTGTTCCTCCTGTGCTGGGCTTCCCATCTGTTCCACCGTCTCTCTCTGGTTGCTCCGGGTGGGAGGGTGAGTCTGGTCTCTGCTATTTGATCTCCTCTGGGCGTGGAAGGGACCTGCTCGCCCTTCACAGCTGCGATTGGCCTCGGCAGAGGAGTGACACCTTCTCAGGCATCACTCCTGATATTTTGTGGGAGAAGAAGAAATATCTCCAACAAACAAGAATGAAAGTGAACATCGTTTTTGGTTCTTTTTTCCCCGATTTGCTCTCAATGGAGAGGAATTGCACCCAACAGCCAGGTGGCATCACTCTGTGCTGTCCCAAGATGGCCTAGTGGGGGCTGGTGCTACCCCAGCCTGGGGACATGGGGTAGAATTTTGCACAGGTCTGAGATGAACATCCAGTAATGGTTCTTTCTACTACAGACAGTGTTATAACATTTATGTTTTGATTTACAAAGTCACCCGAGCTGCTGTATCATTTTGTATGAGATTTTGGCCCCTAATCCTGAGAAAGAGACCCCCGTGGGCTCCTGGGACAGCGCAGACAGGGAAGTGGGTTCAGAGTCGTCATAGCCCTGGTCTGAGGGCACATGGTCCGTCGTCTGAATGAGGAGTTGACTCATGGCTTTTCCTTCCAATTTCAAAGCTCTTACAGCCTCAGCAGTCTCCAAATTATAACTTCTTTTCTAACCTCAGCTGCTTGCTCTGGGACTCCCAGATCATGAGCAGAAGCGCTTCCTTCCAATTTCGTCCCTGGCTGGGGCTCTCTTCTCACTGCCGGCAGCGAATATGGACTAGAGCCCACCCGCCTTTGTCTGTTGCTGCAAATCGCAAATCAGCGAGTTAGGGAATTTGCTTGTCCTGTCACATTTTGTCTTTGCTTCTATGGCAGGCAGGACAATGAGGGTCGTAGCCGTGGTTACTGGAGTGGCAGGGGTTGGCGCGTCCAGGATGTGTGATCTTTGTCTCCCACCTTTGTCTCTGTACCAGCAGTTCTCGACCCGCGGGCTGGGGAGTGGGGCCTGGACTCTCGGGAGCAAAGGCAGCAGGACCCCAGCCTTCCAGGCTTGTCTTGGGCAGGCCACTCAAATTCCCGGGCTCCCGTGATTTTTATAAGGGGGTTGCTTTTCCCCTCTTGGACGGACCCGTAACAACGGCTCTTCCCAGGGACAAGAGCAGCGGCGTCGGCTGCCTGACCCGGCCAAGTGCAGATTTTGGAACCTGTCAGCCTCCTTAGTCACGTGACCCTGTGCTTTGTCATAAATGACTTTCTGTATATACAAACTCATCCAATCAGAGCGCCCTGACTAACACACAAGGTTTGCCAAGCACTTTCAGCAGCAATCCAAACTGGCGTAGAGAATGAAGGGCCTGAGACCTCCTGATGAGCTCATGCACTCTAGGGCATCTTGCAAAACTTGGCCTCATTATCAATTTGCAATGGCATCGAAAAGCAAGAAGATAGTTCCCAGCTCTTTTCCATGACTGCATTTTGCAGAAGGTTAAGCTTGCTCAGTGTTGGGAATCACATTTGTGTCTGCTGTGCCGGTGGGGTTTTTATCATCACCGGGATCTCCTGCCGTTTTTGACCAGAGGGTGGATCCCTGACAATCAGGTGCACACCTGCACCCAGCCAGTGAGCAGCGAGCACAGGGCCGGCGCCCGAGAGCCCCCGTTTGGTCTCCACACCCAGCTTCCTGCCTAATTACAGCAACCTCGTGTCAGCGTCGGTCACATGCCTGTGCTTGTGACAGCCCCGTGTCCACGTGAGCTCCCAGGACACTGCACAGGGTGCGTGACTCAGCGCCGAGACGATGCCCTTCGGACAGCGCTGAGCAAAGCCTCAGGAGTTGAGCGGACGCAGCGGGACGGGCCGAGCTGCGAGGCTCCCGTCAGCTGCTGCACTCAGGAGCGACGGCAGGCAGGCCCAGGTGTGTCCAGAGAGCTGTCCCCGTTTGCGGCTTGGCTGCCGTGGAGTTCCCTGGTTTCTCCGCACAACGCACAGGGTGACAGTCCCTAGGGCTTGAACATGATGAAGCACCAGGAGCCTCCACACAGTGAATCGGCACCACGTGAGTGAGCAGCCCCTGCTGAAGTCACCAGGCAGACGCTCTTTGCAGGGTTCTGCTCTCAGGCTCAGCCAGGGAGACCTGCAGGTGTGTCCTGCCACGGCTCCTGCTCAGGCTCTGCGTGGAGCGGAGGTGGCTGCGGCCACCTCCCGGAGGGTCCCTCAACAGATGCCCGTGTGTGGTGAGCTGCACACGCCCGGGGCCTCGGGACACATGGGACACATGGGCTCCCGGGACGGAGAGAAATTCATCAGCTCCGTCTGTAAAAAGAAGAGGACGGTCCCGTCCTAACCGCAGAAGTAAGGTCTGATCCCGGGAGGTGTCCAGAATCTGCCTTGTGCTCCATCCTAGTCCTACGTTTGTGTTCCCTACTTCCATCCAACTCCAAGAACCTTCTAGAGATGGGAGTCCCCTGAAGCCCAACCTTCCTTGTGTTTGGGTCGGTCCTGACCTGGGGGGGCACAGGCCTGCGGTGGCCTAGGGTGACCCTTTTGCACACCCATGAGTCCTCATGTGGCCCACTGTGGGTTGTCTCTTGAACATGGTTCTCACTGAGACTGAGACCTTTGTGAGCCTCTGCTGGGGTCCCCACGGCCCTGGTCTCACCGCTTTTCTGGAGGAGCAGGACCAGGGCTCCTACTCTCTTCTGGGATGCTGCCGCTGTGTCCCGGCGACCTCCACTGCGTCCCGGCGACCTCCGCTGCGGCTCTGAACTTGCTGCACTAGAGACCCCTGCGCCAGCGTTCCCCTAACGGAAGCCCGTGTGTGTTGGTACCGCTGTGGTGGGGTGTGGGGTACCCACCTGCTGCCTCTGCGACCGGCCAGTTTCTCCAGCCTCACGTGTTTAGTTCTTCCTCCTCCTCCTCCTCCCCCCCACCGTGGCCTATTTTTGCTCAAGCATGTGGTCCCCTGAGCCCACACTGTCTGATAGGACACCGCAGAGTGATGGTGACTCAGCCATGGGTGGGTCGAGAGATGGCGTCTGTGCCTGCAAGAACCGAGCCCTCACCGCCCACCGCGGCCCTGGGACTCTCTCCTTGTCCCGCCGGGCAGCTGCGATGGACCAGAGGTGTCCTGCTTGGGTTTCACGACTCTCCCTTTTGTGCGTCCCGTTCTGGCCTGGATTCCACCGCGACGCCCAGGGGCGCAGCCTTGACCCGCAGATGGGGGCGCGGGGCCGGTCTGCAGACGCTGATGGGCCCCTGACTCCTGCCCCTGCACGGACGGGGTCGCAGGTTTCCAGTCTCGGGTTTTTCTCTTCCCTCTGCGGATCCTCTCTCTGGAGACACCACAGACACGTGTGGCTTTTGCTTCCGTGGACGTTTCTGTCGGTCAGTTTGCTGATTACTGCAAAATAGTCCCAAGTTCCTTTGCGCCAGATCCCAGAGGCGGCACGGCGGGAAGTCTGACCTTTACCCTTGGGGACCCAAAGGGTCATCTTGGGAACAGTCTTAATGTTTCTGTCCAGCCCTAACGCTTCTGCCAAGTCCACTGCCACGTTTTCCATGGCACGCTGGACACCACCGAAAGACCCACCGGCATTCCTAAGAGCCGGGTACCTGTGAGCCCCTCGGGGCTGGGCCCGCCGGATGTGGCCAGCTCTGCCGGTGCTCAGCAATCACTGCCTGCCCTGCCCTGCCGTGAGAATTGGAGATGACGTGTTAAGTGGCTGGTGGGAGTCCGACACCGAGGCCTGGTGACTGCGCCGTCCTGGCCATGTGCATGCGCCCCGTCCCTGCCCCGCTGCCTCTCTCTGCCAGGGACCGGCCGGCAGCACTGTCCCAGCTTGATCCACTCCTTAGCCCCACGTGTGACGGGGACCCGGCTCTGCCTGCCGTCCTCGTCCCTGAGCCCAGCCTCAGCTCAGGACTGGTGCACCCTCTGCTCGCGGCCTCCCCCAGGTGCGCATCTGGCCACTGCGTTCCGGCAGGGTCCAGCCACCTCCTCGCCCGCTGGGTCCCCAGGCCTGGTCCCTGTCTCCAGCTGGGGACCTGGACGACCGCACCTGCCGCTGAGGACGCCCACTGGTGGCGGGTTTCCCGTGGCAACGCAGCCCTTCCCTGGCTTGGCACTCGCCTGCATTGTGGAGAGCTGCGCTCAAAATCGCTCTTTAGGGTTGCGATTGACTCAATTAAGAAACTCTATTGGGGTAGCCTGTCAGGCTCCCGGCTCCGTGAAGGCAGGCACTGGCGCTCTGGTCACAACTAGGACACACGCGTTGGTTGGCGCAGTCCTGGGCACACAGCTTTTCCTACATTAAGAATGATTAACTCGAGAGATGAACATGCATATTAATTAATGCATTTCTGTCGGGTAATCAGATTCCTCTTCCTCTGATCGCACAGGGCGAGGGTGAATCGGACGCTGGGAGGACGACTGGGCCACTCCCGCCCCTCCCAGCTGACCCCCCGGTGCTCATGCCACGCCAGGCGTGGGGCAGAGATGCTCCGTCCACCCCCCAACCCCCCGTTCAGCGGTTCTCACTGAGCATTTGCTCCAGCCCGGACACAGTGGGGGTGGGGGAGGTGGAGCCTTGGTGAGGGACCTGCTCTTCCCGGTAGAAGTGACCGGAAGCTGTGGTGAGGGGCTGGGCCCGGCGATCGGGGAAGAGCCCTGGGTGGGGTCGGGGCTGAGGTCTGGGTGACGGTTCCCAGAAGACTCGGCCATCCGGGGATGGGAGACAGAGAGGCTGCAAGGCCAAGGTCGCCCCGGCAGCGTCCAGGGCACGGAAGGGAGCCCAGAGCGGGCAGGGCCGGGTGGGGACGCGCCGTGTAGCGCGGTTCTGCGCTGAGCGCACGGGGGGGCCCAGGAGTTTCCGGCAGGGGCGTGTCGTCCCGTGGCCGCCAGGTGAGGACGGCTGGCGGGAGCTCTGCAGGTGTCTTCCCCATTCACCAGGCGCTGGGCGTTATCGCTGCCTGCGGAAGCCCTGGTACTTTCTCCACCTCAGGGTGACTGTGGCAGCACAGCGGGGGTTCAGTGGCCTCCTGGGTGTCCCGAGTGGCTGCTGCTCCCACAGCGGCGACTCCGGCGGGGAGAAGCCACATGGAGGCTGGGTCTGCAGAGGGAGGACTGGCGGCTGAACACACCTGGCTTGCGGAGGGAGAGACGAGCACCGGGTGACTCAGCGGTCTTGGCTCGAGGAGCCTGGCGGGGCGGCCTTTCTACTGCTGGGGGGACAGGCTGCCGGGGAGGTGGAGTCGTGCACCGACGGTGCATGTGAGCAGAAGTCGGGCAGACGAGTCCAAGGCCAGGTGGTCCTGGGCCAGAGGTGCTGTTCAAACCACGGCAGGTGAGCCCAGTGGGCAGAGAGAGGGCAGGGCCCCTGGTGTTGGTCGTGGAGCTGAGCTGAGCTGCAGGTCCGTGAGCCCCAGCGCCCGGCGGGCCACCTGACCACATGCTGCGGGTCCCGCACCTCCAGAGCAGCCTGGTCGCAGGTGGCAGATTCCAGGGTCCGATGTTCTCAGACCATGTCAGAGAACTGGCAAACACTGACGTGGGGCTCTGACCCTTCCGCAGCGACACAGGGGTCTGGGGAGAAGACAAACGCATCAGGTGCCACAGGCTGTGGTGCACGAGAGCCCGGCTGGGGACCAACGAGTGACAGGCCTGGCGCTTGGCAGCGCCCCCGACTCTGGGATCCGTGAGCCGCCTGTCCTTCTCTGCCATCTGTCTGAATCGCTTCCCAGGAACCCCTGCACCCTGTTGATCTGGAGGCACCTGAGTGGTGGGGGCTGCTTTGAGCTTGTGGAATTATCGAAAAGAGAGCGGATGGACAGTTTCCGTGCACACAAACCACCCGGCCTGGGCCAGAAGCAGGTTCTGACTCCACAGTTTTGGGGTGCGGGTGAGAGGGGGCATTCTGGACTAGTTCTCCTGCTCGAGGACCCTGTCTGAGCAGCCCAGGGCGCTGCTGTCCTGGCCCTGTGGTCTTGCCCGTGTGACAGGGGACAGAGCCACACTGGGAGGGGCCACAGCTGTGCAGCTCTGCTCACGCCCCAGGAAAGGGGTCCCTCCACCTCCGTGTGCCTCTGTCGGGGCCTCGGCCGCTCCCCCCGATGCAAGCAGTAGCATTTTGGGGTGGGTGCTCAGTCCACGTCGGAGATGAAATGGCCCCAACCCTGACCCCCTAGCCTCTGCCCCATGAGCTGTTTTTTTTTTCCTTTCTTTTTTTTTCAAAGGAAGTTTCTTCCTCTTGCTACCGGCCCAGCGCCCGGGGCGCGCACACTCTCGCTCTCCTCTGTTGCCGGTCGTGGCAGAGCCAGTTCCCGTAACCGGCCCGCCCCGAGGAGGGGAGAGAGCAGCCGCTTACTCACCGCCAAGGGGGGGCTAAGAGGAAACAGATGCCGGCAGCTGTCGCGGCACCTCGCTCCTGGCGCAGGCCCTGCTCTGGGAGTGCCCGGGGCCCTGGTGTGTCAGAGAGAACCTTGGTGAGTCACAGCTCCCTGCTGTCCGGGGCCCCGGGCCTGGCTGCGCTGCCTCCGGGAGCTTCTCTGCCGAGGGACAGGCCCGCTCGTCTTGACGCTGTCTGTCCGCACGGCCCTGCGCTTATGGGGTGCTTGGCGGAGTCCTCGCCTGATGGCCATGCCACCCCCTCGCTGCCCCGCCTGCCTGTGTCTCGGTCCTCCCATCCACCCGTGGGACTTGGGGCGCCGCTGTCCCCAGAGGCTGAGCTCTGCCAGGGGCTCCCGGCGCCTGACCCGCCCTCCTGGTCTGGGAGTGCAGCTTCCAGGTTCTAGAAACTCCGCTCTGGCGCAGGCTGGCGCCAAACTCCCGCTCCACCTGGTTACGACTGGAATTAACAGACTGTGCCCTGGGGCGGCTGCATGGCGGGTGTGTCCAAGAGACGGGGCCACTGGCTCCCCTCACGCCATCTGGCCATCTGCCATGCCCATAGGGCTGTCCTCTGCCACTTCCCAGCGCCACCTGGCCACTCCTCCTCTTCAGCGAGTCTGACCCCAGGGCTGGGGACGTGGCCTCTCCCGGGATCTCCCCGTCAGGACGTCTGTGGGACTCGCGGCTGCTTTATAAACAAATCTGTCGTACTCAGGGTTTTGGGCGACGCATCTGCGCGGACACGGCGTGTTCCTCTGATCGCACTTTGCTTTGTCGTGTTTCGCAGATGCTGCGGCCTTCACAATTTGAAGGTTCGGGGCGGCCCTGCGTCCACGGGTCTGTCGGCGCCGTTTCCAACAGCAGGTGCGCAGGTGGTGTGTCTGTGTCTCACGCAGGCAATTCTTGTGATAGTTCACACTCTGTCATCGTTGGCACGTCTCTCGCGGTGATGTGTGACGAGCGTCTCTGATGTCACTGTTGTGACCGGTGCCCAGGTCAGGTGGGGACGTGTCAGCACGTGTGTGTCCCGGCTGCTCCGCTGGCTGGCCCTTCCCCGTCTCTCTGTCTCTCCTTGGGCCTCCCTCTTCCCTGAGACACAACAATATGGAAACCAGGCCAAGAAAACCCTACAGTGGCCTCTAAGAGTTCAAGTGAAAGTAAGAGTCT
>CAUYRT010080710.1:0-20698 GCA_963574885.1 Lepilemur ruficaudatus
GAGCCTTCTGCCCGTTTCCACCTCTTACTCGCTCCTCCTTACTCCACTTCTTGCTCAACTTGCCTTTCCCTCTGCCCCTCCTCTGCTGGCTGTCTCCCTGCCATCTTTGTTCTGGCTTTCACTCAGAAGTTGTCTTCCAGCTGGGTGTGGTGGCTCACACCTGTAATCCTAGCACTCTGGGAGGCTGAGGTGGGATGACCACTTAAGGTCAGTAGTTTGAGACCAGCCTGAGCAAAATCGAGACCCCCATCTCTATAAAAAGTAGAAAAATCAGCTGGGTGTGGAGGTGCACACCTGTAGTCCCAGCTACTAGGGAAGTTGAGGCAGGAGTATCGCTTGAGCCCAAGAGTTTGAGGTTGTAGTGAGCTATGATGATGCCACTGCACTCTAGTTGCGGTGACAGAGTGAGACTCTATCTCAAAAAAAAAAAAAAAGTTGCCTTCCCTGACAACCCTCTGTAAAACAGCACTTCCACCCCTCAACCCTGTGATTCACTTTCCTGCTTTACTTCATGACATGCATTACTACTGATACATATTTGCCTATTCTCTGCTCTCCCCACTAAAATGTAAGATTCCTAGAGCAGGGACTCTGTTTTGTTCACTGTTGTAACACAGGAACCTAAAAAGTGCCTACCACATAAAAGGCGTTTAACAAGCATTCTATCTGTAGAATGAACAGATAGAATGAATGAATGCACTGGTAAATGGCCTGCAACTGGATCCCTACAAAAAAGTTAACCAAAATTCACCACAGTCCTAACAGGAGGCTGATGTGAAGACTTTCCATGCGTCCAAATATCACAATCACTGGGCATTTATTAAGTGTCCAGACCACACCAGGTACATGGAGAACAGGCACTGGGGCTTTTTCAAACAAGACCCACTGTATGTGTATGCTGAGGGAAAGGGAGGTGAACAAAATTAAATGACTGTCCGACCCACCACCATAAAAAAAAAAAAAACCAACTGGATCTGTTTGATTTTTTTTTTTTTTAAGAAAAGAGAAAACAGATAAAACTACTCAACTGTTTTGCTATTTGATAATGGCCAAATCGCTTAACCTCGTTGAGGAAGTTTGCCATTCTGTAAAAAGCAGGGCTGGGTTAGAACATTTCTATCGCCCCTTCTGCCACTAAAATGTTATGATCCTCACTCATCTATTTTTCAAAGCAAGAACAGGCAACAAGCTTATATTCAATGCATGCAAATAAGTTATAGCCATTTAGAGGACAGGAGAAAGCTGAATAAGTCGGAGAAGATGGATTTCAGAAGATAAAAGGGGAGAATCGGGGGGGACACAGAAGTGGAGAAAAGAGGATGGGGTTGGGGGACAGGAAATTCTGGGGAGGGAGAATGGAAGGAAAAGACAAGACAGGAAGGAGGAATAAAAGCCACACCACTATTCTTACCACATTCTGTTCCCCGGGGCTGGGGAGTCTCAGAGGAACTCCTCTTTGCAAATTCTGACAAGCAGACCCACCCACAAACCAACTTAGAGATTATCTTCTGAATTCAAGAATCCCTGCCACTCCTCGGCACGCGAAAGAGTCCAGCCAGAGGTGTAGAAGGTTGCCGTACACTGGATTAAAAAGTGGAGGTGAGGCTGGGCCGCGTGGTGGCTCACACCTGTAATCCTAGCACTCTGGGAGGCGGAGGTGAGAGGATTGCTCAAGGTAAGGAGTTCAAGACCAGCCTGAGCAAGAGTGAGATTCTGTCTCTACTAAAAATAGAAAAAAAATTAGCCAGTCAACTAAAAATAGAAACAAAAAATTAGCCGGGCATGGTGGCATGTGCCTGTAGTCCCAGCTACTTGGGAGGCTGAGGCAGGAGGATCACTTGAGCCCAGGAGTTTGAGGCTGCTGTGAGCTAGGCTGACGCCACTGCTCTCACTCTAGCCCGGGCAACACAGTGACACTCTGTCTCAAAAAAAAAAAAAAGTGGAGGCTGGAAAAGGACCCTTTCCTCATGGAGAACATAGTAAATGTGAGATTTCTGCCAAAACATACAACCGGAGGAAAGAGAGACCCACCATTAACTGGCAAATGCTGAGGGTGAAATGCACCCTCCAAGGGCTTGTGCATTATTTGCTGTCAAGGGCTTGGTGAAGTGCCCTGATCTCTGTGCATAAATACCCTCAACTGCGTTTAAATATATTCTAAAACTTATTCTGCCTGGGAAGCCTATTTTCACAGGGCAACTTGTAGGTCTAGACAGGTAAATGTGTTGGTCAGGGCTGGTTGACCAGATGCCTGAGGACAACTACAAGGAGTGAAGTCACCTAGAATAGCAGCAGCAAAACAGGCCATCAGAAAAAGAAACCTTCTGGTCCAGTGAAGCAACACTATTAGTGGTCCCTCTATCCTGTTTTCTGATGACGCCAAAGGAGACAAAACAAATTCTGAAGAGAGCTTGGTATTGTGGGAAATGACTTCAGTGCCACCGACCACAGAAAGGGCAGATGCTGAGAAGCCCCATCATGGCTTCTGATGCTGGACTGGCCACGGCACCTCTGACCTGGAGGCTGCAGAGTTTTTAAACTTTATTTTTTGAAATAATTTCAAACTTAACACTGCAAAAGTAGTACAAAGAATTCTCATCTATCCTTTACCTAGACATCCCAATTATTAACATTTTTACATTTGTGTTGTCATTATATAAGTATATAATATGCATATTACTTATTTAACCATTTGAAGGTAAGTTAAAGACGTGATAACACTTACGTCTAAATATTTTAGTATTTCCTAAAAACAAAGACATTCCCTTATACAACCACAGTATGATAAATCAGAAAGTTAACACTGATTCAATACTGCTACCCAATCTAACGACCTTATATAAATTTGTCTAGTAGTCCCAATGAGGGCCTTGAACAAAAACAAAAAACTTTTGGCCCAATCTAGAATCATGTGGCATTCATTCATTGCCACGTCCCTTTTTGGCTCCTTTAATCTGAAACAGTTCATTTATCTTTCATGACCTTGGCATTTTTGAAAAGCACAGGACAATTATTTTGTAGAATATCCCTCAATTGGGGTTTGTCTAATGTTTCCCAATGATTAGATTCAAGTTATACATTTTTGGCTGGAATATCACAGAAGTGATGCTGTGCCCTTCTCCGAGCATTTTCTCAAGAGGCACATGACATTGATTTGACCCCATACTGGTGATGTTTAATTTGGTCAACTGGTTAAGGTGGTGTAAGCCAGGTTTCTCCACTGTCAAGTTACTATTTCCCCTTTGGAATTAGTAAGTAACTTCAAGGGATACGTAGGGACTCAGTAAATATCCTGTTTCTCATAAAATGTACTTGTTTTGGTGCCCCCTGCTAGATTCTTGCAGGAGGATAAAATTCTGTGTGAGGTCAAACAAGTTCAAACCTCAGGAATGAAACCAGGGCTGGATAAGGCAGTATTGATGAGCAAGAATTAATATGTAAGACTCCAATCAGAGTTAATTCAAATACCCCAGTTTATGTTCACTCTGAGCTACTAAGGAAAACAAACGATTTTCTAGATTCCTCTAGATTTGCTTTTGAGAGTATGGCACATATGAGTTGGGAGTATGCTATTATGGTTTCTCTATTGTACTCTGTTTTCTGGAAACTCAGCCCTTCAGTTCACAAGGTGCCCAGTGGCAGCAAGAAGAGACACCCAGGTCCTGAGAGCTGACAGCCAGAGTCACCCTCACACCAATGCCTAATTTTCCAGGGGCAACACTGAGGGGCTCAACTTGGGTATTCCCGGCCCACCATGGTACAGCAGAGGCAGCTACATTTAAGAAAAAAAACACAACTCTCAACCACCTCACATTCTGGCATGACCAGGTGTAGAAACTCTGATTTGCCTTATCCAAGAAACATTGTTAACACTCTTACCCCAAAGTTAGAAACTCCAGAAAATATATGAAAGCAGAAAGAACATTTAAAAATCACTGTCATCCTACAACCCAGTGATACTCACTGCTAACATTCAAGTCTATGCTCCATCAGCCTCTACTCTTTGCACGAGCATATTTTGTCACAGTTGGGATCATGCTGTTCACACCAACCTTCTTCAAGCTGGGTTCCACCAGGAAATGAAGTCCCACAAAAAAGGATTGGGGTATCTTTTTTTCTGAATTGTCCCAAGGACGGTCTACAACTAGAAATCATTCCAGAAGCACAGAAGTTAATTAATAACATACAATGGTTGCCTGAGAGTCTCTTGTCAAACCTCATTTGAGAAAGGGTGGTCTGTAGTGTTGCATAATTTGCTTTGTTTACCTGACAATCTTTAAATAAACATTTAATAAGCATCTTCCATATATCAGGCACCAGAAATATAAAAATAAATCAGACACAGCCCCTTTCCTCTTTAAATGAATAATCTAGCTAGGAAAATTAAAAATACCCAAATACTCAAAATACCAAATAACATTATGACAGTGAAGCTACAGTATGCCTCGAGCATCCTGGGCAGAGAATGAGAGGCTCCATCAGAGGAAATCAGGGAGGCTTCCCTGAAGAAGTGATGTATGAAGGGGCCCTTGAAGGATAAAAAAGACTTAGAGGCAGAAAGAAGAGAAGAGCAGGTGTTCCAGATGGAAGGAAGGGCATGCTAAATGCCCAGAGAGGGAGGTATGAGGAGGCTGGATTACACGGTGCCTGGGGGAGAGTGGACAGAAGATGGAGCTAGGAAGGAACCAGGCCCTCCTAACTTACCCCAGAGGAGGACAGCCCTCTGTGGTTCTTAAGCAGGAGAATGGTGAGATAATACTGGATGAAGGAGGCCAAGGGAGCAAGTGGTCACAAGGCCACTGAAATTACTGCAGTGAGGGGTGATGGAGATGTTGAGCAGAGCCAGGAAGGGGAGAAGGGGGCTGACCAAGAGATGTAGAGGAGGAAGATGCCACAGGACTTGGTGACTGAGCTGGGAGGTGCTGTTCTTATAGTACTGGGCCATCCAAGACCCAGCCTGCATAACAAGTGCAGGTCGCTAATGGGGTGAGGGGGAGGCTTGCAGAAAGGCTTTAAATGCTGCCACCATTCTCAAGATGATTCGATAGCAGGGGCAAAGAGAAAGAGGCCAGAGGGAGCAAGACATGACACTAGGGGCAAACTGAAGCACCTGTCCATAGAACGGCCCCTCCCCTTTGGGTCCCTCCAAACTTTAACAAAAAGCCTTATATAATAGCTCCCTGGGGGTGGGCCCAGGTGACAGCATATAGTGTACACAGAATCTGCTATGGGAGAAACAAGTCTGGGGAAACCCCATAAATGCTACAAATAAAGCAAAATCTAGAAGCCAAAATTTTAATGAAAGATTTCCCTTCCACCCCAAAGGAAATATACGTAGTTGGGCTGACTAAATAATACTTAATAGGAAAAAGTGAAAGCCAGTAGAATTGACGGTTAACAAAAGCAATTCTGGGGCCAGCATAAACAGTCTCCATTGGGAGGACCTTTCTCTCAACTTGAGTATAATGGGAAATACAGGGTATGAGATGATAGGAAAGTCTGTAGGCAAATTCTAAATAACCAAGGCAAATTCTAAAATAACCAAGATCCCACCAGCCCACAAAGAAAAGGTAAGGGTAAAAGGTTCCTAAGATTTTGTAGTGTGAAAGTGATATCACCAAACAGGACCTCAGAAATATCCCTGTGGGAGCAGCTGGCCAGGTGTGTGGGGAAGGGAAGGTGGGGAATCTGTAGTTGGCTTTCACAACAACTCGTGGTGTTCAAATAGTCCTATTTGTCCTGCAGGGACCGAAGAACCAGACTAGTCACATAAAACCCCACATCGGAAAGCAGCAATGACCCTAGGCACTGGAGGGACAGAGATTGGGAAGAACCTAGAGTTTGACAGGACCTGGTAATTCAGGGATGGCAGGAATTGTACAGAAGGCAAAGGAAGACTTTGTTTGGGTCATTTTAAACTACGAACAAGTTAAACATGTCTAAATTTCTAAAAACCAAAAACATATACTTAGGTCTGTAAGAGGCATGACTAAAACACAAGGTTTCCTTTTATGCCCCACTCACACATCCTTGTACTCTTGGCTCAAAAAGTCTGGGAAAGCAGCATTTGGGTAGGCTCCCAAACATACCGGTTTTTAATTATATATCCGGTTTTTAATCAAACATGGAGTATGTGCCTGGGGATAAAGTAATAAGCACCACAGACACTGTCTCTCCTTCCAAAAAACGCTCATTTCATTTTTAAAAACAGAAAAGCAATCTTTCATAAACATAATTATTTTCATAGCTTTTCTTTTGAATTTATTCTATGTTGGACATGAGGGCAGAGTGTTATGAGACATTTTAGAAGAGCGAGTGTGTGTGTGTGTGTGTGTGTGTGTGTGTGTCTTCCCTGGGGGGAGAAATGTGTCTGCCGTGGTCTGAGTAGGAATGAGAGTGGGATGGCGGAGGCAGGTGCCCCCGGAGCAGGGACAGCAGGCACCGACAGGAGAACTCCAAGTGCAGTGTGGCTGAAGGGCCCAGCCCAGAAGGGCTCAATGCACTGAGAGTTCTGGAAAAGGAAGCAGTCCATGCCACATGGGGCTGGAATTTTACGCTAAGAATAAGAAGGAGCAAATGAAGAGGTGGTTTAAAGTGGAACCGGATTATGAAGAGACCTCTCTCAAGGCAGGACTGGTTAGGAGGCTACCGTGGAGACCCAGGTGAGCGATGATGGTGGTGCCTGGGAGTGCACACACCTGGACAGGGAGCAGAGCCATCTCAGCCACCTCAGATACGCCTCACGAATTGTGACAGGAGCCATTCTGAGGGGCAGGGTAGGAACACATGATAGGCTGCAAAGACATGGATACAACTGCCTCATTTACCACCTCCAGACCCGACTGCCTGAGTCTGAACCCAGCTCTGCCCACTAGAGTTTCTCAACCTCTTTGTGCCGCAATAGCCTCCTTTATAAAATGGGGATAGTAATGGTACCAAACTCACAGGGCTACAGTGAAAACTAAATGAGTTCATACGTATAACATGTCAACCATAGGTGAGGATAAAGTGAGTTAGTAAAGCATCTATCTCTTTCTGTCCTATCTATCTATTGTAGCATCTGGGTTCATTTGTAGGGGGTAGGAAGCAGATTTAGTATGAACAAAAGAATATAAAGTAGTTCATTAATCATTTACTTTATATAGTTTGAAGTTGTTATTAGGTATATAAGAGTTTAGAAATGGAAACTTTCTGGGAAATTGAAACATTGATCCACCTGTTTCTTTTTAATTTTTAAATGTAGCTACTAGGAAATTTAAAATTATATGTGTATTTCCATTGTTGTATTTCCATTGGACAGTGCTGATCCAGAGGAAGGATAAGCAAGAAGCCCACACCAGTCACCAAGTCGTGGGTGACTAAGAACCTGACTGCAGAGAATGACAAGCAAACTCTCTTCTGCTGGAGTCTAGATAAGAAATGAGAAAAGGATGTTTGTGAAAAACAGAAAGGGGTGAAGAACAAAAGAGGATGAAGAAGCATAGGCCAGGGAAGAAGAAACCCTGCATGTCTAATAGAAAAATTGCCCCTGCTCAGAACTCAGTACACATAAGCCTTTAATGTGTGTAAAGCCATGAAAAAGATACATGGTCTTAAAAACAGCCTTAACATCCAAAAGACAAAAGTATTATTCCATCAAAGTAGACCTTTTTTTAAACCCAAATTGTTATTTTTATCAAGGATATCCAATCCTATCACATAACACTTAACTATTATAATTCTAGATGTTTAAAATTGAAGGAAAAAAAGAAAAGAATTCATGGGTATAGGAGTGGGTGAACCATCCAATAACTTAATCTTGGCTATTTTTCCATGCCATACAGGAGAATAAAAATGTCTTATACAACTTCAAAAGTCCAAACAAGAAATGGGCTTTCCCTCTGAGTCATGGGGGAATTCTTAAACAGAAATGCAGAGACACAGGGAAAGCAGGTCAGAGAAGCAGACACAAAATAAAGAAAGTACAACACTAGAGAGGTCAGAGAGGAGAGGTCTGTTTGCAGCAAGAAGGTTGGGAGCTGAGATCAAGCCAAGCCGCTTGGCTGGAGTAACTCTTCCTCAAGGATTTCCCACAGCTCAGTCTGCCCTGCTGCCTGACCTGCCAGGAGACTGGGGGCTGCAGGTGACCACACTGAGACCATACGTTGCACAGCCAGGTAGAAACTGATCCTGACTGCTGGAACGACTCCTGCCTCCATCTCTTCAGAACAGTTGCCCACATCAACTAGTAGGGAGGAACTACCAATGTCATTATAACAAAACTGGAATAAAATAGCTTTTCCTGTGTCTGCCCAATCTGAACCACACACACACCCATAACCCAACAATCCCTCTCCCAGGTACAGACTCATCAGAAATGCATACACACATGTACCGAGGCCAGGCAGTAGAGTGGTCGTAGTGGCACTATTTCCAGCACATAACAGCCAAGCGCTGGAAACTGCCCAAATGTCTAGTGAAAATGCATGGATAAATGTGGGGTCAATTCACCCAATGGTCACTATCAGCAATGAGAATGAACACACTATAACCACAGGCAGCATGATGAGTGACTCTCAGAAACCTTACACTTAAAGGAAGAACACAAACGCTGTAAGAGTCCATCTACGTACGGTACAAGTGCAGGAAGTCAGTACAGGAGGTGGTCCTAGGGAGGCGGTGATTGAGGGGAGCCCATCGGGAGCTCCTGGAGTCCTGGCAAGTCCTGTTTCTTGATCTGAGTACCGAGTACAAGGGCGTATTCCATTTGGAAAATTCATTGTGCGGTACACTCATGGTATGTCTATTTTTCTAGTATCTATGCTATACTTAAAAAATAACTTTGTCTGGTATCCAGGTAAGACAAGCCTGGTAGTGTCCTTAAACCCCTCTAAGCTAATTTTTCTGTTGCTCCCTTAAGCATTTCACTTGCTTCTCCTCTGCATGTGTCCTTAAGCTGGGTCTCTCTCCCGGGAGAACCTGCGTGTCACCATCATATTTATGGTTTCCTCCCACACCAGGGGCCTGTGGTTCAGGATGCCTTTGCTAACTTACACCACCCACACTGATCCAGCCCTTGCTTCCCCTTCCTCAGCAGTTTGAGAGTTTGTAGCATCATTAACGTGGCATATTCCCAATTGTTTTATTTCTGCCAAGCTTCCCAGCTAGACTAAAAACACGGAGCATGCCCTCTGGGAGCGATCTCAATCCTCCATTGTGTTCACAGGCAGTGTACATTAAATTGCTCCTCAGGAGCTAGAAGGGTGTGTAGACTGAGCCTTCCTGTTCTCCCAGGAACTGCTGGCTCCAAGACACACATCTCTCTCTGTCCCACAGCACCTGGGATAGACTCCCACAGAGGATGCCCGAACCTCTTTTCATTGCCTCTCCACTTCCCAAGAACCAACCTGCTAGATAAACTCGCCTTACTGCTGCAAATAGCCCACCAAAGGAAGAAGGCAAGACTGGAAGAGGCAAAACAAAGAACAAAGAGTTTGTTCCTATTCTGCCTTCAACAGTTCCTTAAAATTCACCACCAATTTATTTTGATAACGGGAACAATTTGCAGTTTGTGCCAAAATTATAATTTTCAAAATAGTCATAAATGTGAGCTTTTAGGATTTATGGTGGCCAGCCCTCTCTCCCTTTCTCTTTTCCATAAGCCCCTTCGAGCCTTCCCATCTCACCCATTTCTTTTCTTGCCTAAAGGAAGAAACACTAATGACAAACAAGAATATCCAAGGGTCATTTCATCTTACTAAAACAGCAGAATCCATATAATGAACATACATGTCAAAAGACTCAGGACATTCTGAATACAGTGCTCTTGCAGTTCATATTAGTCTCTCCCTGTCCAAGCAATGTCACACTCCTCTGAGCTGCCAAGCTTTCAGGATTACACAAGCGAAACCACAACCTGTCCTGACCATATTTGAGTCTGTGCCCCTTCATTCAACAGAAACAGATTCCTCTTCCAGTTTCAGGACGGTGTATCCTTCCATAGAAGAGGATTAGCAGTCATAAGCCAAGGCGAGGGCTCCATTAAACACCAGAGGGCAGGAGATAAACCTCCTTCCTTTTTGCGATCCCAAAACCCAGCACGGCCCTTGGCGCAAAGAGGAGCAGACAACCCATGGGCGCCAGATGAAGTGCAGCACATAAAACCATTTTCCCTTCTAATGATACTTAAGCAAAAGCCACATACATGATTTAAGATATGAGGACATAAAATTCGTCTTCCCAGTCAACTAGAGATTCTGTAGGACTCTCTTCACTCATAAATGTATTTTTTGATCAAAAAAGCCGGGGCCTGGCAGGGACCCTGGCCATCAGCAGGTTAAGCCTCCCCGGACAGACCAGGAGACCAAGCCCACAGGGGGATCAGTGTCTGCCAAGGTCACCCAGCTGGTGTGGGATAAGGGCAGGAACCCGCCTCTCTTTGACTCTCTCTATTAGTTGGGCTCCTCAGCGACCTCTCTGAAAACCGTGCGTTACTTACACACGAAAGGCGCTTAATGAATGCACGCCCGTGTCCAGGCACTCACTGCTCACAATTCCGAAGAAACCAAAAGGTCGCCAAAACGCTTCTCCTCCGCAGGGCTGGCTGTAGAGAAGGGGCGGGGGAAGGTCACTGGCTAATTTCTACCGCCAGACATCACATCACGCCTTCGGATGGATGCAGGGAGCGGCTGCGGGAGCTGCTAGTAACCCTGCAGAGGGTCCCCGAAGCCCGTCCCGGGGAAATGAGTTAACTCGGCTCCTCTGGCTCAGAAGCTTCCAGCAATGAATTAAACGCAAGCCGCTGCGGAAAGCGGTGGGGAAAAGGGCCACTGCGGCGGGACCCGACACCCGGCCTTTCGTCTCTGCCCCTTAGCCGCGTCCACACCTGCTCGGGCCGCGGCGCCCCCGCCGGGTCTACGCGGCCCCGGACCACGACCCTTTCTCCGCGCCCCAGCCCGGCGCGTCTGGGGGCGTCGTGCCCTGGGCGCTGCCGGCTGGGGCGGAGCGGCTGGCCCGGCCAGGCGGGACAGGGACCCGTCGCCGCCGCAGCCCCCAGCCCGCGGGTCCCCGCTACGCCGAGGAGGGGGCTGCGCCACGTACCTCGGCCAGCAGGTGCCGCCGCCGCCTCGGGTCTCGGCTGCAGGGGACGCCGCTCCACGCCGCCCGCCGCCTTCCTCCGCATATTAGGGACGGGGCGCGGGCCGGCAGCCAGCCCCCGGCCCCGCGCCACCGCCCGCCCCCGGCGCCGCACTCGTGCCCATTCAGCCCGGCGCAGTCCGCTCCCCCGCGCGGATGCGGAGGAGGGGTGGGGGCGGGGCCTGACGTCACGAGGACGCGGGCGGCCAATCGGAGCGCGCGAGAGCGTCCGCGGCGCCCCCGCCCCCAGGGCACGCGGCTCCTCCGCCCTGCGATGCAGGGGGAGCTGGGCGACCCCAGCGGGTGCGCAATGGGGGCGGGCGCCGGGCTACGGCTAGCACCCCTTGATTACGGAAAGGGGTCGTGTCGTACAATTTTTAAAAGCATAAATATTAGTGAATCTCAAAATTCAGAAATTAAAGATAGTTTAAACACTGCTATGTTAAAACGCAGCTGAGCGTATTTTGTACGTCTGCAACTCTCCTGTGATTTAGGACTTGACGACTCTTTAGTGAAAGCCAGCTGAGTTGATCTGCTTTCAGAACTTCCTTTCAGAAGGACGCAGAGCCTGTGGGGCATGTGCCCGTGGGACACTTCTCAGTTTGAAATGGAAAATCCTAGACCCTGAGCCAAATATATTTGCATAAACCGACAGTTTTGTCACTCTTTTTTTGCAACAGCTTGCACAGGACAGCTGGTTTGGAAATGTGTCTGTTCTTCGCAGGGTAGGAGTAGAGGTGCTGTAAAAAAAAAGTGCTACCTGGGTAATCAAGGTCAGGAGCGAAACCTTTGGAAAAGAAAGAATGGCAGGACTCTGCTTTCACACCTCCTGAAGGGATTTTACAAAAAAAAAAAAATGGATTATTCTAAGTTGAAGACACTGGGAGCATTCTGAAAATATTGAAGGAAAAGTTGTCACTGGGCGATCTAAATCCAGTGGGTTGGCCAAGGCTAGCCAGGCAGAGCAGCTGTCAGTGACAGCTGCGAGGAGACTGCTGGCCACGTCATGCTCTTACTCTGGGAGACCAGCCTGAAGCCTGCCTGCTTGAGCCAACACTCTTTACCTCTCTTTGCCTCCCCTTGCTCTTCTCCTTCTCTCCCAGATACTCCTTGCCAATAAAGCCAGGCCTTGATAGCATTACGGCTGCCATAGAGCCAGCGGTACCCCGGCTTGGAAGGGCAGATGTAAGGTGAGGGTGAGGAAGAAAGGGAACCTGAGGCTTCCTCCTGTCCCAGCCTCACAGGACATCTGTTAAGCAACCACTACCTCATTCATCCCACCCACATTTGGTGGGGGAAGAAGTTGACTCACTTGTACAGCAAGATGAGTCCTACTTCCAACCTGCCTTTTCACCAGCCACACAGCCATCTTTAGCTACTATTCTGGTTTAAAACGGAGATCAACTCAAAGCCTTACTGGTATCTCTCCAAGTCAGTAGCTGATCTCAGAGAAGCTTCTGGACACCGACTAGTAAAGAGTCACTCAGGCTACTTGTAACACAAGTATTAAGTATTACTTAATACTTTACTTTTGCTGATTACTTTGGTCATTTCTCATAGCAGGTGTTGTGGTTGCTCCCAACATCCATCTACCCTCCCCCTTTGTGATGCAACTTTTTAAATTTATTTATTTATTTACATATTTAGACAGAGCCTTGCTCTGTCACCCTGGCCAGAGTGCAGTGGTGTCATCATACCTCACTGCAACCTCAAACTCCTGGGCTCAAGCAATCCTCCTGCCTCAGCCTCCTGAGTAGCCAGGACTATAGGTGTGTGCCACCACACCCGGCTAATTTTTCTATTTTTTCTAGAGACAAGGTCTTGCTCTCGAACTGGTCTTGAACTCCTGAGCTCAAGCGATCCTCCTGCCTCCACCTCCCAGAGTGCTAGGATTACAGGTGTGAGGCACCGTGCCTGGCCATGTGATGCAACTCTTAGCCTAAAGTTTAGGTAAATTTGCCCCACTCTCAGCTCTATGAGTGGGCTCTGGTCTAAGCCAGGGGTTCTCAAAATATGGTCCAAGGGCCCCTGGGAAATCTTCAGGAAATCTTTGAAGTCAAAACTATCTCACAGTAATATAAGATACTATTTACCGTTCTCACTGATTGTGCAAAAGCAAAGGTGGGCAAAATGGCTGGCACCCACACAAATCAAAGCAATGGCACCAAAATTATTAAAATCTCTACCCTTGATTATGTATCTTTTAAATAGTTTGTATGACAAAAGAGAAAATGCACATAAAATACTTGCTACAAACTGATATAAGATGGTTATCTAAGTAAGATGGTTTTCTAAGAAAAAGCACTCATGTAATTGTTGGAATTGCAGGCTGAACTAGCTATTTTTCTTCATGGAACACCATTTTGACTTGAGAAAATGTGTGATAAACTATGATTATTCTGACTTGAGTATTAGTAGGTATCTTGAAAATGAACTAAGTGTGCCTGTGTCTTCAAAGAAAACAATTGACTATTTGTTGCCAATGATGAAAAAAATGCAACTTTCAAGAGAAATTTAGAATTTTGGAAAACCTGCATCACCATGAGCTTGACAGCTTCTCAATATTTAAGAACTTTTCTAATGAGATCAATGGTTTTTATTAATGAATGTGATTTTTAGATACTGGATAATGTATAACATCTTACCAGCTGGAAGACCATTCACATTCACTCTGTGAATCATTGCTTTCCAAATGGTTAATGCATTTTAATGCATAATGTTACAAAATCATACATGAGTAAAGATCCATTTAAGGCAGAAGGCAGACAATGGGTTATAATTAAAAGTATGAAAAGTTTATAGATAAGGTTTCAGATTCCACAGTGCAACAAACATTTAAGAAACTACCTCTTGTAGAGTTTTGGTATAGTATCAAAGATGAATATCCACAATTAGGTTATTAATCCACAAAAGATTATTAAAATACTCATCCCTTTCTAATTATTTATTTCCACTACACATAGAACATGTATTTCCAATACATATCAGTGTGAAGCCAGGTTTTCTTCATATACTTGAACTGAAATATTTATAATTTGCAACAGACTGAATGCAGAAGCAGATGTGAAAATACAGCTGTCTTCTATTAAACCAGACTTAAAGAGACTTGCAAAAATATTTACAAAGAAGAAAGCCACTCTTCTCACTAATCTTTTTATTTTGGAAAAGTTAATTTCTATTAACATGTTATATAAACAGGTACTGGATTTATTATTTTTAATGAATTAATAAATATTTTAAAAATGTCTCAGTTTTAGTTTCTAATTTGACAAATACCAAGAGGTAAAACCTATGTTTAAAAGATGTTTTTGGATCCTCAGTAATTCCTAAGAGTGTAAAGTGGTCCTGAGACTGGAGTTTGAGACCTGCCTGCCGGTCCAAGCCACCCAGAGTAGTCCCAATCTCCTTGCCAGTAGGATTGGTTCCTAGGTGGCTATAGGAACCAGACTAATCCAATCAGAGGAAGTCTCAGGAATTTATTGGATTGTGAGGAAGAGATGCTTTCATTTCCTGCTAGCCAGGAGCCAGGCAGTAAGTAGCCTCAGAAGCTGCTGATAAGATAAGACATTTGGGGCTACAAGAAGAGCTTACTTTAGGAAGAAAGTAATGCTGCGGGAAGCAGAGGAGAGAGGTTAGAAACCGTTTCCTTTATGACATTTTTGAGTCACTAGATTACATCAAATAGCCCAGAAGCCCGTCCTTCTCATGTTATCGATGTAAGATAATGAGTTCTTCTGTGGGTTAAACTAGCCAACTTCAGGTGCCCCAACTGAATCACTGTGTACCTATTTGTGCATATTTTTACCTAAATAGGTACCTAAGGCCTCAGGGTCATACACTTTCTAGGGTTTACTCATTCAGCCATCATCATTGCAACCCAACTTAGCTTCTGAAATGAAGCTGGAAGACAGAGCAGAGTCTAGGAAGAAAAGGACCTGGCACCCACAAGTGGGGTCAAAACAGCAGCTTATGATCATGAATAGCAAGATTATAGCAGATTTTTATCTTCTTTAGCTTTTCTGTATTTCCCGAATTGGACAACATGAGCATGTATTGCTTTTACATTGAGAAAAAAATAGAACCTATATTATTACTTTTTTAATAGCCCACTGAATAGGGCACAACATTAGAGAGCAGGTTGTGGACTGGGATATGGCAAGAGAACTTGTGGGCTAAAATTGTTAGCAGGGAAAAAAGAAGATCTGTAAGGGATGCACGTGGACCCAAAACATAAACTTCCATGCATTTACAGTTTTGCTAAGACCCAACCTCACAGATTCCAGGGGACAAGAAAAATCCCCAAGGCTTAAGGAATCCATTATGCCTCAATTAAATTGGCTGGAATATTTGCAAGGGGGAAAAAAAGGCCAATGTGCAGATTATACGTCAACACTAGAAAAGGCTTAAGATGTAATGTTAAGTGAAAAAAATAAAAAAGAGGACAGATTGTATGCCAACTTCTATCACGTGGTCGAAAACTGGAAGAGAACTTGGAAAAAGAAAACAGTTGTGTTAGGGTGGTAAGATCATGAGTAATCTTTTCTTCCTTTTAAAAAAATTTCCTTTAATGTTGTTATAATGTTGTTTTTTTTGCAATAAATAAAAATGAGGGGAGTCATTGGTTCAAATTACTGAGGTCTCGGGGGCCTCTCCAGATGGCCTGTTTCTTTTTGCCTGCCAAATGGCTCTCATCCCACACCAAGACAGAAGCTGTGCCTTTCCCAAGGGCCTGGTGTCTTTGAAGCTGTTAGGGGTGCTGCTGATGTGACTGTTTTGTAGGTGGCCAGAAGGAAAGGAGGGAAGGAAGGTGTCGGTGGCAGCCAAGCCCGAGGATGTCTGTGTGGCAGGAGTGAGGAGTCCCTCACCCTGTAACACAACCTTGCTGTGGGGTGTTCAGGCCCAGACTTACAGAAGCATGGTCTTTGTCTTTTTCTCATGGTCGGCTTCACCTCCTGTTGGACTGCTGCCTGGTCCTCCTGAGGCTCTGTCTCTTCTGCAGGCCCCCACGGGCTGGGGCACAGCTGCAGCCAACAGAACACAGTCTCTGTCTGCTGCCCTGAAGCACAAAGGAAGTCGGTCCCTTGAGGTTTTTCTAGGAATGTTTCCTGTGAGCAATCACGGGAGAAGCGGGAGTAAAACAAACAAAGGAGGGAAAGAGACATTACAAAAACATCACAGGAAGGCTATCTGTTGGCAGATGAGGCTCAAACTGAGGAAACAACCGCAGACTGAATGAATCCTTGAAGTGGCGAGAAGCATAGTGACAGACGCAGGCATGTTCTCAGGCCCTTGTTCCGTCCATCCTTCCCCCATGTATTCATCCCACAAACATTTGCTGAGCGCCTATCATGTCCCAGGCTTCTTGCTAAGTACAGCATAAATTATTTCATTTTATCTTCACAACACCCCTTTGAGGTAGGATCTCCTTGTCCCTGTATCTTACCTAAGGATGTTGAGGCTTAGAGAAGTTTAGGGAAATGAATTAACCTACCCAAGGTCATATGGCTAAGAATTAGCAAAGCCAGGATTTGAACCCACGCCATAAAACTCCAGGGCCCACCTAAGACATGGTGTTCGCTCTGAAGGAGTAAATGGTCCAACTGAAGAGAAAGACATTTTAAAATAAACAAACAACAAACAAAACCAGTAATAGGACACAAAAGAGAAGAACTATTAACAAAGAGCCATAGGAGATTGAGGGAGAACGGCTGAATCTGCCTGGGAGCTCAAGGGTGAGACTTGACTCTGGCTTTGAAGAATAAAGTAGGTGTTAATATATTGGTAGGTATATTAGTTTGGGGCTGTATTAATTTTCTTTTACTATGTAACAAATTAACACAGATTTAGTTTAAAACAATACAACTTTATTATCTTACAATTTAAGTCAAGTACAGCGTAACTGGATTCTCTACCCAGGATGTCACATGACTGAGATCAAAGTGGTAGGTAGGGCTGCAGTTCTCATCTGGGTTCAGGGTCCTCATCCAAGCTCACTGCTTTTTGGCAGAATTTATTTCTTTGCAGTTACAGGATGGAGGTCCTCATGTTCTTGCTCGCTTTGGCCAGGGACCACCGTCAGCTTGGAGCGTAGTCCCATAGAAAGTTTCTGGCCATGTGGCCCCATAGGAAGTCCACAATGTGGACATTTGCTTTCTTCTAGGACAGCCAGAGCATAGCTCTGCAACTGTCTCTTCTGCTACCAATCAGACAAAATTCTCTGCTTTTGAAAACCTCACATGATTAGGGTAGTCCCACACAGATACTCTCCTTATTTTGAGGTCAACTGATTTGGGACCTTAATTATGTCTGCAAAAGCCCTTCACAGCAACTCTTAGTGTTTGAATGACTGGGAGAAAGTGTGCATACCCCGAGGGCCAGGAATTTTGGGAACCATCTTAGAATTGTGCCTACCACAGTTGGATTTAACAAGCGTAGGAGATGAGGAAGAGTGGGCCAGGAAGGGGAAATAGGATGAGCATAAATTTCTGGGAGATTGTCGGAAAATGAAGATGGAAAAGTGACTGCCATGTCTCCAGCAACCTGGAGAACCAGATTCTGGAGAAATATTCCAACTCAAAATCCCTAAGATGCTGGGGAAACTAGAATATTCAGAGCATGTTTCATAGGAAGACTGGGCTGGCAGGAATAGGAGGAAACACCTCTGAGGCAGAAATGACGAGAAAGTGCTAATCCTGAGAGGTGAGCAGGAGCCAGCATTTGCCCTGGAGCCACCTGCTAGTCCTGGCCAAGCAGGATGGAGACAGGAGACCAGAACTAGACTGGAGCAGAATTGAAATCGGACTGAAGATCCTTATGCAGAGCCGTCAAAGGGTGGGAATTTCAGTGGGGGTAGTCTGACTTTGCTCCCCAAAGGAAGGGAATCCTTGCCAGAGATAGTTAACTTGCCATAACATAACTTGATTTTAGCTCGGTGTGGAACCAAAACAAAGATAAAAATTTCCTCTGAGACTTCCCAACCAAAAGCCTGCACTCACGCAGTTTTGGGGCTGCAATTCATACCACTTTTGTAACTAAAAACATTTCAAACCTAACATTATTTGCAGGTGGTCCCAGGTTGGGAGTTCCCTTAGGCAACTGTAAAAAGTAGATCACCTCTAGGGGCACGCTTTCTAGACCCCAGCCAAAGATAATTCCTCCAAAGTTCCAAGGTATTTTAGTTTGCAATTTAAAATGTCACGATACACATAAAGAAATAAGCCACTGTAGAGAGTCAGCAGAAATAGTAAAATGAAGACTCAGAGAACGGAACTAGGAGATTCAAAAGATAAAATAAGTTTGTTCGATACATTTCTAGAAATAAAGCATTGAAAATATGACTAGGAAATAGAAGAAGCAAGGGACTACCAACAATAATAACTCAGTAGACAGGTTAATTAGTGAATTGAAGGATGGATACAAATAAATTACCCAAAATGTAGTACTGAGAGAAAAAAGGTTATAGAAAATATAAATGAGATTAAGAGCTGTGGAGGACAGAATAAGTAAGTCAAAAGTCTAGCACATGCATGATCAGATTTGCAGAAGGAAAAAAATAGAGAAAATGGAATAGAGTCAATAACTGAAGACATAATGACTGAAATTTTTCCAAAATTGATGAAAAACACAATCTTTAGATTTAAGAGCCCCAATATATCATAACCAGGAAAGTTAACAGAAATACTAGGCATATCACAGTGAAGCTGCAGATCACTAGAGACAAAAAGGGGATCTTAAAAGCTGCCAGAGGAAAAAAACAGATTATTTATAGAGAAATAGCAATTATGGCCGGGCACAGTGGCTCACACCTGTAATCCTAGCACTCTGTGAGGCCAAGGTGGGAGGATGGCTTGAGGTCAGGAGTTCGAGACCAGTCTGAGCAAAAGTGAGACCTGTCTCTACTAAAAATAGAAAAACTAGCCGGGTGTCATGGCTTGTGCCTGTAGTCCCAGCTACTCAGCAGGCTGAGGCAGAAGGATCGCTTGAGCCCAGGAGTTTGAGGTTGCTGTGAGCTATGATGATGCCACTGCACTCTACCCAGGGCGACAGAGTGAGACTCTGTCTCAAAAAAAAAAAAGAAAAAAAAAAGAGAAATAGCAATTATGCTGATAATTGGCAGAAGACAGGGAAGTAATGTTTGTGAAGTTCTGGGAGAAAAAAATAACTGTCACCTTAGAATTGTATAAACAAGAAAACAATCTTTCAAGATCAAGGGGAAAATAAAAGGGTGTGAGGCAATAGGAAGTGGGGACAATGGCAGCTGGAGAGCTCTGAGGAAAAAGGACAGCCACTGCTCAACTTCTGCCAATTGCTGTCATATGGGAGTTGAGCAACCTGTGTGGCTAGATCTTTAGATTTTTAAAGAAAGGCCAGAAATCTGGATTTTTTAAAAGATGAATCTCTCAGTTTTTAAATGTTAACAACAAATTCAAAAATTTCTTTTAAATTGCAGAGCAGACAAACACTGTATGGGTGAAACAAAACTTCCACGTGGAAGGCCTGAAGGACTGTAACCTCTGGACTGATAAAAACGACAGTGTGGAAACACTAACATAGTAAAGTGTACAAGATCAACTGGAGAGGTCAGTCCCAGGTCTCTGCTCCCTCTTCAAACACTAGCTTGTCTGAGTTTTTGCTTTTGTTTTGTCTTTGTTTTTAAATTCAGGGATGCTCTTATATTCCCAACTGGGCTGTCAGGTCCTTAGGGGCAGGAACCTCATTTTCTCTGAACATTCCACAGAACAGAGCATGTTGCCTGGCTTTTAGTGAGTAGTGCAAACAACCTGATGGAAATGAGCTATTTTCCTCTTCTTCCCCCAAGTCCCAGTTTCAAAGAATTGGAGATGTTGTTTCCTCTCTCCACTCCCTCTCCTAGGGATCTGGATTGCCCTTGACTGGGTATAGTGGGATAGAGTAGTATTGGAAAGGTGGGGCCTCCTAGAGAGGCCAGGGCCTGTGCCCTCTTCCCCTGAAATGCATGATAGGAACGTCCATGAATGCCCAGGTACTGACCACTAAATGCCACAGCTGTGCAGGAAGTTGGTGGTCCTATGGTCAAGACCTGGGCCATGGTGATGGCATCTCTGTGGGCCTTGGAGCAGCAGAGGTGCAATGCCAGACATAAAGGTAAATGGTAACAAGGACACCAACCATGGACTAAGAAGCAGGCTCCTGACCTATTTTCCTGGCTCTATATAAAAGCTAGAGGCTAAGATCAGTCATCTGGTCAACCAGGTAGAACCAGATTTGGGAAGTAAGAGCACTGTTAATACCAATCACATAGGCACCTGTGAGATATTTGTGGCTGGCAGGAGCTCCACCAAGGATGGAGGCTGAGGGGGATGGGAGATGGAAGCTGGTAGAAATGGGAGAACTAACCAAGCCTTCAGTCATCAGGGACATACCATCTCTGCTTGTTCCAGAGGGGAACGTCACCTTTTGTGGCCATTTTAGTAGGGTCAAGAAGAAAAAAAAAAAAATCACAGCTTTTCTTTTTGTATACACTTAAAATAATATACTTTTAAAAAGCAGAAATATAAGAGACATATCAGAAAGATCAAAAATCATAAATGTTCAGTTCAGTGAA
>CAUYRT010080711.1:0-15769 GCA_963574885.1 Lepilemur ruficaudatus
TTTTAAATAAAGAACAATTTTTTTTCTTAATGGATTCAAGTATATATTATTTCCTCTTTATCTATCAATTTTTATTATGATCAACTAGCACAGCAAATAAATTTCCAATACATGAAATTATGGCATATGGAACTCAAGATAGGTCAAAATTATCTGAGGTGAACAATGTAACTCAAATACAGATAATTCAGTCTTCAGAGAAGAGAAAATCTCATTAAGTCATAGGAGCACCTTATAATTCAAGAAACATTCCAATAATTTTATATCATCACTAGTCAACTTGAAACTCATTAGCATCCTTGAAATGATAAAACTTTTTTTTAATAGATTTAGGGAGTACAAGTTAAATTCTGTTACATATATTATATAGTGGCAAAGTCTGGGAGAAATGATAAAACTTTAAGTGGTTATAAAGACACACTATTCTTGTGAAAATATATATAATCATCATTTTACACACAATTCTAAGAAACTTTTCTTTAAAAAAAAAAAAACTTGGCTGGGTGCGGTGCATCACGCCTGTAATCCTAGCACTCTGGGAGGCTGAGGGGGGTGGATTTCTCAAGGTCAGGAGTTCGAAACCAGCCTGAGCAAGAAAGAGACCCCGTCTCTACTATAAATAGAAAGAAATTAATTGACCAACTAAAAATGTATATAGAAAAAATTAGCCGGGCATGGTGGCGCATGTCTGTAGTCCCCGCTACCTAGGAGGCTGAGGTAGAAGGATTGCTTGAGCCCAGGAGTTTGAGGTTGCTGTGAGCTAGGCTGATGCCACGGCACTCTAGCGCGGGCAACAGAGTGAGACTCTGTCTCAAAAAATATATATATATAGGCTAACTGTATTTGTTCAGAACTAGAAAGCCAATCACAAAATCTCAACAATACACACTAGCCATAAATTGAGCAAAGAGGTAGTGAAGAAAATGCTAATATTAATTAATGAATTCTAAAAAGTACAGAATAGTTGAGAGAACTATAATTATATCACTTAAAAGTTCATATTCCAACTAAAACAAATTACAAGTGTTGTTTACTAGTAGATACCCTGCTAGATGTCCTGCTTTAATATAGCCATTGTAATACACACTAAGACTTTAAAAATGACTCTTCTGTTGTTGGTTAGGGAGTTTCTTAGTATCACTTTCTTTCTCACCCATTCCCTTAGTTAGTAAAACATGGACATAAATCTCATACAGGTACCATGAAAAACCCAAAGTATTTTCTCCACCTTAGACCAACTATCACTATCTCCATTTAGAAATATCACTGCCATCTTAAAATGAGTATATTCAAAACAAAATTCCTAATCTGTATAAATGTCAGCCATCCAGAAAGCCAGAAACCTGGGAATCATCCTTGAATTTTTCCCCCCATTACACATCCAAGCCATCACTTAAATCCTACCAATTAAGCTCTCCAAAACAGATCCTAAATCTGTCTACTTCTCTCCACATCCTCTTCTATAACCCTGACCTAAACCAACATCAAAGTCTTGTTTGGACTACTGAAATAACCCTTTACACATTTACATAGGAGATATGGCTAGCAGGGTATCTAGAGGGAAGAAAGGGGGTTATTCTGGTATAGGATGTCAGAGCATGAGCAAGGTAAAGAGGGTATCTGTGCAGGGGAGGTCCCAGTGACCAGCAATTGATACATACAGGAAAATGGATCAAATAACTAAATAAATAAAGGATAATGGGAGTCACGTTTCTCACTGCAGGAAAAGGGAGTTACATACAGAAAGAGAGAAAACTAGCATGCAACCTGTGGTGTTAGATTATAACTGAAGGTATTGGTACGAACTCACGGTTTTCAAAATACAGAGACAGGTAGAAAAATAAATATAGATGCTAATGTGTGTGTTGTTCCCTCTGCCTCAAGTCCTTTTCCTCCAACTCTTCCCACAGCTGGCTCTTTGTCATCCTTCTTCTGTCTCAGCCTAAGAGTCACCTCAGACTTTTAAAAGGCAAAAGATTTATACGATCTGAAGAGAAACCAGAGTATATACCTCAGACTTTTAGACTTACGTTCCCTACCCAAAATAGGACTTTTTTTTGTTTTAGCTTACTTTATAATTTATATTTTATTAATTCTTCTTGTTATCCATTGTAACCCTCTTCTAAAAACCTACAAACTCCTCAGTAGTGAGGATTTATTTCATACAGTACCTAGCAGGGTTCCGTACACAGAGGAAACATGTGTGTTGAGAGTTTTACATGTTGAATGAATGATATCAAGAAAAAAAATTAGACCAAGGCGGGAAATTGCTTCAGCTCAGGAGTTCGAGACTAGCCTGAGCAAGAGCAAGACCCTGTCTCTACCAAAAATAGAAAAATAAGCCAGGTGTCCTGGTGCACACCTGTAGTCCCTGCTACTAGGGAGGCTAAAGCAGGAGGATCGCTTGAGCCCAGGAGTTCAAGGTTGCAGTTAACTATGACTAGACCATGGCACTCCACCTGAGCAACAGAGCCAGACTCTGTATGTATGTATGTATGTATGTATGTATGTATGTATGTATGTATAAATAAATAAATAAATAAATAAAACTGCCAAAAACAACAAGAAAAAAAGAAAGAAAGAAATCAGAACTTTACTTTTGCTTCTGGAAAAAAAATTCTCTCAGCTCTGTTACTGACCTACCCCTCCACCCTACATGACTTCATCCTAGTCCAGATCCTGTCATCAGGTCACCCACCTCACTACACCCACCCCCCTAACTTTCCCACAACTCAAACAAGTGAATTCACTTCCATCTTTTCCTCTCATTTCCCACGGTACAGCAAAATACCAACTCTGAGACTCTAGCCCAAAGTGCTCTCCTAAATGCCAGGAAGTGCAGACCCTACTGTTTCTCCTCCTCATCCATCACTACTTGGACATGTTTCAGGAACCTTCAAACACAATTTGCCCAAAACTAAAAGAAGCTTCCCTATCAAAAGCCAGATTACGCATATTCTCTAACCTACCATCCACCCAGTCATTCAAATAAAAATCATAAAATTCTTCCAGAACTCATGTTTCCAAAATGCAAAATCCAATACTTATTCTTGTTGGTTCTACCTCCTAAATCTGTTTAGTGTCTGGCCCTCCCTTGAATTCTGACCCTTATCATTTCCTTTCTGTACTACCAGAACAGCTTTCTAACTAGACTCTCTCTCTAGACTCTCCAGTCCATTCACCACTCTATCACCAAAGTTATTTTTCTTAAACATAAATGTGGTACCATCACATCCTGGCTTAATCCTTCATTAGCTCCACAATATTCTGAGGATAAAATGCAAGTTCATTATGATTGCTTACAAGGCCCTCCATGATATGGCCTGCGATCAATCTCATCCACTGTCCCTATCTACCAATTGACCACAAACAATCCATTCCTGTTTTACCAAATATAACTACTGCTTATAATTCTCACCCCGCTCTAAATTTTCAGATCCTCATGCCCTTGCATATATTGTTTCCTTTAGGAGAAATGTTCTTATCCCCTTCTCCTCTTTGTCACTCCTATTCCTTTTTCAAGACAATTTTTAAAATTAAGTTTAAAAAATTTTAGTAAGTCTCAGGTCAGAAAGCACTTCCTTGAGGAAGCCTGCCTAAGACCAACTTCACTATCCATTCTAACTTATATAGCTCTTGGGTTGTTTCAGAGTGTTCAGTAATTCCTATTTATCAAAAGCATCTGTCAAACTGTATATCTGCCCATTTACCTATCTATCTCATCCATGAAAACATGAGGTACAGTCTGTACTTTATTTTCCTACTGCCAAGCCAAGTACTCATCATCTATTCAAATATTTGACAAATGGATATATGAAAATAACACCTGCCTCAAGAAATTCAGCTTAATGGGGAGAAAGATAATGTAATTAAGTAAAAATAAATATAACAAGTGCTATAATAAAACCTAAAATAGGTAGGTTCATGAAAAGTTCTCAGAGGAAAAGCTCAACTCAAGGGGTCTGGGAAAAGGAAGACCTCACAAAAAAGTCTGAAGTTTGAGTTAAATCAAGGTATTCTCTACCTTGAACAGTTATTGTAAGGATTTGAGATAATGTACACAAAATATATGATACAATGCTCAATCCATAAAAGAAACACAACCAACCATACGACTGAACTTGGCCAAGCATAAAAGCAAGAACAAAGTATTCTAGGCAAGGAGACTAGCATGTACAAAGGACACAGGCCTGAGGAATTACAATGATGAGACAGCTATTATTTCCCTATGATGTCCACAGCATTATCTCCCATTCAACATATTCTTTCCTTACAATGTGACTTTGATATTTTTCCCACTGAGAGGGCCTTTATTCCCACCCCTTGAATCTGGGCAGGTTTATGATTACAGTGAAAAGTGACTTCAAAAGTTAAGCCAATCAATAAAAGATGATACAGCTTCTGCTGAATTCTTTTGGGATTCTGGCTCTTAGAACCCAGTTATCATCCTGTCAGGAGGTCACATGTAGGTAGGTGTTCACTAACAAATCCAGGCAAGGTCTCAACTAGAAGCCGGTCTAAATAACATGTAACAGAACAAGTCATCTGGTGATTCTAGTACCTAAGTGCCAAATCACTTCCAGTCTTTGAGACTTCCTAGCTGAGGTCACAGACATTATGGAATAGAAATAAGCCATCTCCACTCTACCCTTTCCGTTTTCAAAATCCAGAGAATCTGTTAGCATAATCGTTGTTGTATACTACTAACTTTGGGGTGGTTTGTCACACAGCAGTTAAGTAACTGATATAAATAATCTGCAAGTATTGCAGTGCAGCTGGAAATTAGA
Source organism: Lepilemur ruficaudatus (assembly GCA_963574885.1). Lineage (NCBI taxonomy): Eukaryota > Metazoa > Chordata > Mammalia > Primates > Lepilemuridae > Lepilemur > Lepilemur ruficaudatus. Next base: position 4,788 of record CAUYRT010080711.1, read on the forward strand.
GCCATAGAGCAAAAGATCAGTCTTCAAAACAGAATGAATCCACTAACGAGTGTGGATTCTGTCTTAGCATTTATCTGAGTACAAAACAATAAAATGAAAATATTATAGAAATACCTGATGTACAAAGTGAAAAGTCCACACAATTCTAACCAGAGATAATAAATCTAAAGACTGATGAACATTATTCCCATTTTTCTATTAATATAAACATTTCATGTTTTTGTTACTTTAAGTAGGATCATAGTTAAATACTGTCCCATAGCTTATTTCCTTAATTGATATATTATGACCATCTTTCCACATTAATATATACAGATCCAGCTCAATCTTTCTAATGTCTACATAATATCCAATATATTGAATACCTATACTTTATTTTTTTTGGCTTTGTCATCCAAGCTGCAGTGCAGCAGTACAACCATAACTCCTGGGCTCAAGTGATCTTCCTACCTTGGCCTCTCAAGTAGCTGAGATTACAAGCATGAGCCCCCATACCTGGCCCCATACGTTATTAACCATGTAGGTGATTTTCAGTTTTTTACTATTTGAAACAGGGCTACAGAGAGCAATCTTATAAGTACATCTTTGCTCATCTTTACCAGTATTTATGAAGGAAGGATTCTCAGAAGTGTTTCTGTTTAACACATTTTTAGTTTGATAATAAACTGACTTCTAAAGAATGCATAATGCCACTAGAACCATATTAGAATATTTTCCCACTCCTAGGCCACATAGAATGCTACTACCTGTAAACTTTTGTATAATTGAGAAATACTTGGTAACTTTTTATCATAAAATTCAGGGAAAGGAACAAAAAATACATAATAAAATAGCAGACATATTATCAGCACATACCAAAAATTACATCACATGTAAATGGTCTAAACTAGACAAATGAAAAACAGAGACTGTCAGGTGGGTTTAAAAAAATACGGTCGGGTGTGGTGGCTCACACCTGTAATCCTAGCACTCTGGGAGGCTGAGGCGGGAGGATTGCTCAAGGTCAGGAGTTCAAAACCAGCCTGAGCAACAGCGAGACCCCGTCTCTACTAGAAATTAGAAAGAAATTAATCGATCAACTAAAAATATACAGAAAAAATTAGCTAGGCATGGTGGCGCATGCCTGTAGTCCCAGCTACCTAGGAGGCTGAGGTAGAAGGCTTGCTTGAGCCCAGGAGTTTGAGGTTGCTGTGAGCTAGCCTGACGCCACGGCACTCTAGCCCTAGCAACAGAGCGAGACTCTGTCTTAAATAAATAAATAAATAAAAGAAAGCTGAAGTGCCTATATTTATATTAGACAAAGTAGACTTTAGGGAAAAAAATTTACCAGGAATAAAAAAGAACAGTACATAATGATAAAAGTGTCACTTCATCAAGAAGACTTAATCCTAAATGCACCTAGCAGAGTTTCAAAATACATGAAGCAACAATTGAGAGAACAAGGCCGGGTGGGTGGCTCATGCCTGTAATCCTACTACTCTGGGAGGCCGAGGTGGGTGGATCGCTCAAGGTCAGGAGTTCGAAACCAGCCTGAGCAAGAGAGAGACCCCATCTCTACTATAAATAGAAAGAAATTAATTGGCCAACTAAAAATATATAGAGAGAAAATTAGCCAGGCATGGTGGCATGTGCCTGTAGTCCCAGCTACTCAGGAGGCTGAGGCAGAAATATTGCTTGAGCCAAGGAGTTTGAGGTTGCTGTGAGCTAGGCTGACGCCACGGCACCCACTCTAGCCCAGGCAACAGACTGAGACTCTGTCTCAAAAAAACAAACAAAAAAAAAAACTGAGAGAACATAAAGGAGAAATGGACAAATCCACATTTATACTAGGAGACATCAACAACTCCTCTCTCAGTAACCCACAGAAAAATAGATAAAAAATCAACAAGGATTGGAACAGCATTATCAATCTAACCTAATTTAAAACTTGTAGAAAATTCCACCTAACAATAGCAGAATACACATTCTTTGGACCATTCACCAAAAATTGACCATATCCTGGGGCATAAAACAAACCTTAACAAATTCTGAATAACTAAAATAATGTAATATATGCTTTCTTTACCATAACAGAACTAAACCAGTAATCAGTAATAGAACAATATCGGGAAAATTTGGAAATTAAGCAACACACTTTTAAAAAACCAAAGGGTAAAACAGAAAGTTTTAAGGAAAAGTTTTAAATACTACAAACTGAATGAAAATGAATATACAACATTAAATTTTGTAGGATACAACTAAAGTAGTATGTGAAGAGAAATTTAAGGCATTAAATGCTTAAGCTTTCAAATCAGTGACCTCAGTTTCCACATAAGAAAAAAAAGAACAAATTAAAACCAAAGCAGGTCCTGTGAACACATTTGGGACAAAAAATAAAAAAAAATAAAAAAAAATTAAAAAAGCAGAAGGAAATAATAAAGAGTATAAATAAAACAACAGAAAACAATAGAGAAAATGAATGAAGCCAAAAGCTGGTTCTTGGAAAAGATTAATAAAATGGATAAATCTCTAGACAGATGGACGAGAGAGAGAGAGAGAGAGAGAGAGAGAGGAAATTACCACTATCAATACTATATTATAATACTAATTTATAGACCCAAAGGTAGCCTAATTAGGAAACTTTAAGATCATTCAGCCTATATAGAAAGGAACCCTGTCAGACTGCAATTCATTCAACATGTATCTATTGAATGCCTTTTTGTGCCAAGCACTATGCTAGGTGTTGGAGGTAGGATACAAAGATGAGTAAGACAAAGTGCTGACTCTGAGGAACTCAAAGGTCTAACAATACAGTCAAAGAGTATGCAAACAATACACATACACTGCTATAAAACATAACATATGTATACAGAAAAATGCCAGAAATTAAAAACCTACATCCATAAATTTTCATTGTCTTTTTCCTGTTGAAACTAGAATAATGTTTTGTTTTTTACATTTTTTAGGTGACAGACATTTTGGTAATCTTAACAAAAGCTTCCTGAAGTTCATCACCTATGGACCCCCTAGAATCCCAGGTTATAAATCCTGACAGAGAATGTTTCTCATTCCAGCACTTCTCTCTGCTGTCCACTAAAAAGAAGCACATACACAATTGCTGTCTATTTACAGAAATTCATTTATTTAACTTTTCAGGATTATAATTTGATACATTAATGGACACTCTCTATCCAGAAGAATCAGGGCTGATCAATGAAAGTAATTTCACTTTCCTATTACTCTGCCATGGGACAGAAGAAGAAAACGGGTCAATACAGAAAAGGCAGGTACATTGATGCAATATTACTGTTTCTGCTGCAGAGAAGAATGCAACACTCTTCCTCCTGTATACTCTCAATCAGTTTCATAATCCAGAAATTCTTTCTAAAGGCATTTTAGGCATAAGTGGAAATCAGGTCCAATATAAAGAATTTCTTCAATTTACTCAGTATCTGGATATTAGCTATTTGTGTGCAAGATACTATGCTTAGCAATGGGGAAACAAAAGATGAGCTCACAGACCAGTGGAGGACTCAAAGTACAGTAAAGTCTGTATAGCAGTGTGTACACGTGAGAATGCAGGATGGGTCTTTGAAGGCATTTAAATTTGACCCACGAAGGACCCAAAAGATTCTGAAAAATGGAGTAGTACAGTCAAATCAGTATTTTAATAATATAACTCTGGTTATAGTTAACTTAAGAGGAACGGATATCTGTTATGAAGCTACTAGCACTATAGGAACATATTCATTTCTCCATACCAATCCTAGATATTACCATTCTTTTTAATCTCCTACTTCAGGAAGAAAATGGATTTATAAGACTGAAATCCCTTCAACTTTTTATCATGAAACCTAAAACATCTAACCTCTCCACATTCCATTTGTTACAATGAAGAAAGTATACCTCTTTCTACCAAAAACCAATCTCTCCACCAGTGAATCAGAGTTTTGCTACCCAAAGTGGGATTTTCTGATCAACAGCTTCCGCATCATCTGGAAGCACATTAGAAACGCAGAATATCAAGCTCCACACCAGACTACTAGAATCAGAATATGCATCTTAATAGGATCCCCCCAGGTGATTCTTATTATGCATATTAATGTTTGAGAAGCACTGCTCTATACAAAAGCCAATTCTCTCCCAGTTTTTCAGAATCCTTGCGCTACTGATTATTCACTCTCTCTCCTCTTTGACCTTTAAGAGAAAAAGCCCCACACTCCTTTTCCAATCCAACTTCTCAAAAAAGTTTCCACATGCCCTCCATTTCTTCACCTTCCTCTCACTTCTCAATCCATTCAAATCTCCCCCCCACCGCCATTAAGCTCTCATTAATATCAATGACCTTGAGAATGTTGCTAAATCCAAAGGACACCTTTTAGTCTTCACCCTACTTGACCTCTCACTAGTACTCAACATAATTGTCCTTTCTCCTCTTGAATCACTTTCTTTCCTGTGTTGACATGTGCACTAATGATGCAAAAGCAATGGCAGATAAAACTGCTGGTGCTTTAGCAAGAATCAAGGCAGCAGCACTAAGCCGTACTACTAGTTGATTGTATTCTTCACTGCCAGGCACTGGTATGGGGGTGGGAAAAGCCAGTTTCACCACAGAATAACCTGATGAAGCACAAACTTGTTAATTTTACTGAATCTTCTTTATTCTTTTATGTTAAATTTTTTAAATTCTCTGTATCGTTCCAATTTTAGTGTATGTGCTGTCAAAGCAAGCACATAAATCTTAACCCCTGAATGTAAGAGAATATTCTACTTAAGGAAATGAGATGTAAGCATAAAACACTTCTGCATACCAAAGAATGAATAGCTATGTCAAGGAAAAGTACTTGTATAAATGAGAGCTGAACTAGCTGCTTTTTTCTTGCAACACAATTTTTACTTGAAAGAACATCAGACAAACTGTGATTATTCAGACTTGGTATCTGGCAAATATTTTCTCAAAAATTAATGAAGTATGCTTTTCACTTCAAGGAAAACAATGAATTGTATTTGTTGCCAATGATAATATTCCATTTTCCAAGCAGAAATTACAATTTTGGAAAACTTGTATTTGCCACCATGAGCTTGACAGCTTCCCAATACTTTTCTGATGAGATCAACAGTCACATTAACAAATATGAGTTTTCCATACTGTACAATCACATGTATCAACATTCAGAATCTCTATATACTCATTTTCTACATGATGAATACATGATTTCACAAAATTAAATATGGGTAAAATATCTACTCAAAGTACAAGTGAAACCAACAGATTTTAATGAAACAGAGTATGAAAAGTTCACTGATATATCAGAATCCACATAACTAACTCTTAAGAAATTAGCACTTGTTGAATTTTGGTATGGTATCAAAGAATACCTATAATTATATAAAAAAAATTCTTCTCTTTTCCAACTACATCTGTGGATAATCTTTTTTTTCATATATTTCAATCAAAACAACATAATGCAACAGACTGGAATGCAGAAGCAGATATGATAATCCAGCTATCCTTCATTAAGGCAGATTTTTAAAGAGATTTGCAAAGATGTAAATCAATGCCACTTTTCTTCCAAATATTTTATTTGGAAAAAGCAATTTTTTCACAAAATATATTTATTTTAACATGTTTAAGGGGGTTACTATTTAATAAATTAATGAATATATTTTTTAAATTTCCCATTTTAATTTGCATATGGTAAATATCAGCAGGCATAACCAACATAAACAAAAGTTCCTCAAAATCCACAATAATTTTTAAGAGTATAAAGAAGTCCTGAGACCAAAACGTTTAAGAATCGCTGCCCTGGACCTCAAACACATCCCATGACCACAATTAACCTCTGTAAGTCCTTGAAGCTAAAATTTTTCTCTAACCGAGGACTTACCTCCAATTTCCAGACTCATTTATACAACTGCTTATTCAACATCTCCACTCCACGGAGATGCTTCAAAGGCACCAAATACTCAACACGTCCAAATCCAAACTCATGATTCTCAGCCCCTCAAAACATGGGGGTCCTTCTGTTCTCTCTCAGTAAGTGGCACCATCCTCCACTGTAACCTGAGTCATCCACGACATCCATCCTTCTTTCTCATTCTTATATCCAATCATTCAACAAGTTCTATTTTAATTTTTTTTTTTTTTTTTTTTTTGAGACAGAGTCTCACTTTGTTGCCCGGGCTAGAGTGCCGAGGCATTAGCCTAGCTCACAGCAACCTCAAACTCCTGGGCTGAAGTGATCCTTCTGCCTCAGCCTCCCAAGTAGCTGGGACGACAGGCATGCGCCACCATGCCCGGCTAATTTTTTCTATATATATTTAGTTGGCCAATTAAGTTCTTTCTATTATTAGTATAGACGGGGTCTCGCTCTTGCTCAGGCTGGTTTCGAATTCCTGACCTTGAGCAATCCACCCACCTCGGGCTCCCAGAGTGCTAGGATTACAGGCGTGAGCCACCGCGCCTGGCCAACAAGTTCTATTTTGCTTTACAAATCCTTCTTAAATTTATTTCTTTCTGCTTTTATCACAACCCTCCCTCTCTGGATCCTAGCCTCCTAACAAGTCTACAAGGATTTGTTCTTTTTGTCCCCACTTCCAGTGCCCCATTCTCCACAGAGCAGGTAAAATAATGTTTTTAAAAGACCATTTTAATCACATCATTCACTCATTTACAGTACTTGAATGCTTTCCCACTGCTCTGAAGATAAAACCAAAAGTTTTTCTTAGAATATACAAAAGACTCACTTCATCTTGCCCCTACTTTTCTAGGGCAGCTCTCCAGCAACCTTTCCTTGTCCCAGTCACAGTGGCTTTTTCCAAGTTCTTCAACCATCCTTCCTATCTCTAGGGAAAAACTACTTCCTCAAAGATCCCCACCCCTCCAGGTCTTGTCCCTGCTGCATGCTATCATAGTACCCTGAACTTTTCATTGATGGCACTCATCACAGTTAGTAACCACAATTTTATTTCTACAATTATTTAATATCTATCTTTCCTATTAGACTATTAGGCACCACAAGGGCATAGCTTGCATTTGCTTTGGTTATCACTGTATCTCTCTTAACACATGACATAAACTAGGAAGACAATTTAAAAGGTAAAAAAACTTGTCACTATTCTAGCTATTTTTATATTTTGGCATAAACATACAGCAGGAGATTTTTTTTTTTTTTTTTTTGAGACAAAGTCTCACTCTGTTGCCTGGGCTAGAGTGCTGTTGTGTCAGCCTAGCTCACAGCAACCTCAAATTCCTGGGCTCAAGCAATCCTTCTGCCTCAGCCTCCTGAGTAGCTGGGACTACATGCACATGCCACCGTGCCCAGCTAATTTTTTCTTTCCTATTTTTTTTTTAGTTGCTTGGCTAATTTCTTTCTATTTATAGTAGAGACGGGGTCTCGTTCTTGCTCACACTGGTCTTAAACTCCTGAGCTCGAGCAAACCTCCCGTCTCAGCCTTCTAGAGTGCTAGGATTACAGGCATGAGCCACCGCACCCAGCCAACAGGAGATTTTTACCACTGTTTAAACAGCTTTGGAATCCAGACTCAAGACAGTCTTCCTTGAAGTATCTTTCAAAGAATATACTAGAGAATGATTAATGGTGATTTCCTCTGGGGAAGAGACCAGAGTAACCAGGAGACACGAAGGAAACAGATTGGCTTTTTACTATATATTTTTAATTAAGTAAAATTATTTTTTATATAGAGCCTTCTAATCCTAAAGCATTATCCCTAATATTCCATTTCCTCGATCTTCTGAGGTGATCTTCAATTCCCAGAAGACATGACTTTTAAATTATAGTAAGATTTAGTAGCAGGATCTACAAATGCCTGGGATGTACCTATTTAGAACATTAATACCTATCATGACCACTTATTTTGATGTCAATGCAAAAGTACTCTCATATTATACACTGACAGGTACAACACTAAGGTAAAAGAAACACTTAAACACTTATGTGAAAAACACCGTGTCAGGCATCTCACACATATTATCCCATTTAATTTTCACAAAAATCCTGCAAAGATTAAGGAAATAGACTTCAAAGGCTATCGTACAACTTTTGGGCAGAAAAGTAGGTATCTGAACCCAGGCCTATCCCATTGCAAAGGCCATTGTTTCTACCACACCACCTGCCTTTCCCAACTAAATAGATATGTAACTATTATTAATACAAGCTAACTAGGTAAAATGATACCAGAATGTATGAGCATCTTTTGTTCTATCAGATATAAGACCTATTTGCTATTATTTTATAAAATCAATTTGGAAAGATTTTCACCAATATTCAATATATGCACATCATCTTGCTTTTTTCACCTTAGTTACATGTTGACTGTTTAAAAGGATTTTAAAATACCCTCCCAAATCAACCACTGTTTCATGGAATAAAGTGCCAAAGTAAAATTCAAAGTTAGATATTTATTAATAATGATATGAGCAGGTAGCCCACTTTACTCAAAACACTTCACACACATTGTCTCCTTTAATCCTCACAAGCAGTGCACTGAAACAAGATTACTGCCACTTTACAGAGGAAGAAAGTAAGGCTCTCAGAGGCTAAATAACACAGCAGACCAAGAATCTGAATCCAGGTCTCTGATGCCACAGCCCATTCTTTCCATCTCACTGGTTTCAAGAAGGAACCAAGCCAATTTTCCCCTGTGACAAGAAAATCTGATTGTAGAATGAAGAAAGCAAACTAAAGTTCAAAAAAAAAAAATTGTCACAAAATTTAATCAAATGTCTATTCTTGGGAGGCATTACCGATATGCTATATGAATGAAGCATGGCTAACCATTTCAATTTGAGATACTCTTATACCTTCACATAGTAAAAATCGCATCTATCTCAACAGTAACTTCATCTTACTTAAAATTGCATTTATAAAGCTTGGCACAGTGATATGACCTATAGTTCCCTCTACTCTGGAGGCTTAAGTGGGAGGACTGCTTGAGCCCAGGAGTTTGAAGCCATCCTGGGCAACACAGCAAGATTCCCATCTCTTAAAAAAAAAAAAAATATTACAATTATATTAAATATAAATAAAGCCCAGAAGGGAAAATACAAAAACTCATTTGTTACATTATTAGGATAGTAGGATTTTACATAGGGATAAATCTTATATTTTAAAAATTTCCTTTAAATTGTTTTAATATGGTAATACCTTTCTGTAATGCCATTATAAAATACCTCTACTGTATATTAGTACTAAATAGAAGATACTAGAAGATACAAAATGATAATTGATTTGACAGGCAAGTATGGGCTTCTAAAATACCAAACATAACTTTCAGGCTAATGAAAACCCTCTAATGAAATCTATGAATACTTAAAAATCTACTTCGCTTTTCTAAAAATCCTGCTAACACAAGTGTCAACAGAGGGGCTAAATTATTCTTTTGTATTCAAGCCTGCCAATAACAAAAACTAGCTGAAATATATGCATCACTAACTGATTGGGATTTGGAAACTTTGTTAACAAGGATTTTTATCATAATAGTACTACCGTTTTAACAACTTTTAATAGGATTTACAACTAAGAATTATTTAACAACCAAAACTGAAGTCAATTTAAAATATTTGGTCAAATTGGTGAGTAACAGAACATTTATTCCCACCTAAAAGACATTAAGATGATTACACCAAATTTTAGGTCAACATCTCAAACATTTTTTTACTAATTACCTTAACATGGCATTAAAACCAATGTAGAAACATTGGAATTTTCAATTACTTATTATTGGAATTCAAAACTGTAAATGTAAATATAAAATAAACAGTAAAAACCAAACACATGTTCAGCACTCAGAAGAATGATTAATCTGACTGGTCAAGTTATCACTTGCATAAGAGGAAAACGTGGCTTTAATGAATTCCCTTTTACATTTCTGCACAAATTCTATATTATAACCTCCGAATAAAATTGTTCAAACTCTCCACACTTCAAAATGTTTCTACTACTCAAAAAAGCATGCCATATGGTTAACATCCAATTTATACTTTCCCAAACTGAAATTTACAAACCAATGAAACCAATGATTTGCTTTAACAAAAGTGCATATGACAACATCAATGAAGATTAATGGGCAGTTCAAAACATATGCTCATTATTATCTCTTTTATTCTATAAGTCAACTTCATGGTATAGAATTGCCTACCTTTAAAGAAGATAAATATTTGTATTTTCCCCAATTTATAACATATTTTGAAAATGAATCAACCAAGCTATGGGTTAAAATTAGTATTCCTACTAATTCCCATTCATTAAACAAATATGTATTTGTATCATCAATTATCATTACTAAAGTAACTTCACCTACCAATTTTTATTTCTCAGAAACATATAAACACAAATCTCTGCAGGAATTTTTTAAAAGATAAAAAAAAAATTTAATTTGAAATTTCCTAGAGAAATTTCTACACAAACCGAAGTCAGCAAATAGTTGAAAACAGATGTGTCACTACAGTAACCCCAAAAGAAGATGATGACGGAGTCTACTTACGTTTCAAAACAGCGATCCACGTTGTCAGACATCAAAAGCAGCATGCATAGCTGTTCAAGGGCTATTAGTTGCATGTCCCTTTCATCTCCCTGGCCCATCTGTAGCCATTCCAGCAGTGTATCAGGATCCACATCTGCCATGGTTTTTCAAAAGCCTCTTTGCTTAAATTAAAAAAGTAAAGAGGGATGATAAGTCCTTTAAATGTCCAGGACTGATCACTCGGGTTTAAAATTTTTCTTTTACATCTGCTAGAACCAAATTTTTGTGGTGTCCTCCTAGGAATTAAAAAAGACTCATAAGCACTATGTATGTACTCTATGGACTACTTTGACAAAGTAGATTTTTAAATGTAACAAAAAAAAAAAAAATGAATGAAGTGCTAAACATGCTGAACTAAAATATGAATGAACCTTGTAAACATGCGAAACGAAAAGTGCCAGACATGAAGGCCACATACTGTATGACTCCACTTATATGAAATGGCCAGAGTAAGCAAA
>CAUYRT010080714.1:0-30988 GCA_963574885.1 Lepilemur ruficaudatus
TTCAATATATGTTAAAAATCCCAAACGGGGAGGAGGGGTTGGGTAAATTCACACATAACGGGTACAATGCACACTATCTGGGTGAAGGGCACACTTATAACATTGACTCAGACTGTACAAAAGCAATCCATGTAACCAAAACGCTTATACCCCTGTAACATTCTGAAATTTAAAAACACAAAATAAAGTGAATTGGCATGTTGATATTTTTTTACATTCTCAGATTTAATTTCCAATATGGTAGATAACAATAGACATAACAGTTTTTAAGAGTATAAAAGGGTCACTAGACCAAAAAGCTTGAGATCTATTGATGTAGAGGAAGGAGCAGGGTATGTGGCAATGTCCACATTAACACCCACAGGTCTGTTAGCACAGGTTTCATGGGGGTTTCTTGTCTTCCCTTGAGGAGGGGAGTTTGTCACATCCATTTTTGTATCCTCCATGTCCAGCACAATGCCTGGCACATAATGTCAGTGATTATTGAGCTCACGAGGGTATGAATGGATAAGACACTGGATAGCTTCTGAGAGGATAGGGATCAGGAAGTCATCAGAGCAGTTCAATTCAATATGAAGCCAGACCCAGGTGGAGATAAATGAAGATAAATGAAGATCCGGACCAGTTTATCCCAATGTTCTGCTTTGTTGCAAAATCAACTGTCAGAGTTTATACCCCTGGCTTCTCTCAGACTGATTCAGGCTGAGACGTGGATACCTTGGGGAAGGACTGCTACAGGAAGAAGAAACATCTAATGTGTTTTGCTTGACTCTGTAGCAATGACCTGAATTGACAGGAAATAAGCACTATCCTGGCTGCTGCCACCACACCAACCAGCCTCACAAAGGTGATAGCAAAGCAACAGTGTCTGCATGGACACCTGCCCGTGAGTGGAACCCACTCAGCAACAGAAAGGGCTTTACATTTTGCCCAGTGGAGTTTATTTAGTCCTTTCTGGCCTGAATTTACATGTGTCACTCTTACACTATAATGGCCATCATAGTGCATATGGGCCAAATGAGTTGGTAAATCTCCTGCATAGACAAGCCAAGGAAGCTGGTCAATCCTTCCATGAAGGGGCAGATAGGCCACCATGTTGGAAAAGTCCTTAGCAGCTCTGCCAGGCCAGAAGCCTGGAACCCCTGACAATGGGAATTTTCTAATTAGAGAGGCATGAATGTCCCAGTGGACTTAAAAATGTTAATGCAGAACTATAAAGGCTTTGGTGCATTTGGAATTGAGGCTGCTGTTTGATGGGGCAGCAGAAGTCTGCCTGACACCCATAGGAATTGGAATGATTGAGAATTATGCCTCCAGCTTTCTACACCAGAGAACACTGCCAGATCTGTCCCATTCTTGCACGTTCTTCCAACTGACTGATTCCAAATTAGCACAACTGTGTGCTTTTTAATATCCTCCTCATCATGAACTTTCTGCTATAGAATCTTAACTTTGTCCATATGAGGGAAATCTTCATTTTTCCATTCCTCACCTTGGACTAACTGAATCCTAAGAAGCTCCCAGAAATCCTCACAAGGGATCAACTTTCTACCTTGCCCTTCTGTGGTCCCCAAACCCCTCTCCTGGCATGAAGTAGCCCTTTACTGGCCATTGTCTTCTTTGCCTGGGGAAGGACCTTGATTGCTTTCACATGCCCCTTTGTAATAAACGAAGAATGAATGCAAAAGATCAGAGATTCAGTTTCGGCTGGGCCTTCATTCTCAGGATTCATAGAGGGGAATGGGCAGAGCAATTCTGAGCTTCCCATGCCTCATCCAGAACTTCCTCTGAGGGAGATTTGGGGTACTGTATTTTATATTTAATTGGGATATGACAGCCTATTGGCCTGGGAAGCCTTCTGAGAAGGTTTAGCTTTCTCCTCTGAAAAGTAGGGGTAATGGTGTGGCTCTGGGAAGAGAAGGGTTAGCTAGACAAAGGGAAAGATGGATCAACTCAGGTTACTGGGTCACTTTCAGAACATCAGTTCCAAGCAAGACCTTGTGCTAACCGTGAAGGAGATGAAGGACACAAAAACAAATCTTATTTTGCCAGACAAAGAAGTGGGACTAAGCATTTCAAGTAAAGAGAGCAGTGTGGGCAAAGGAAGTCACTAGGTATCTTGGGAAAAGTGGAAAGTAGCTGGATATTGCTGTAGTGCAGAGGTATATGAGAGTTTTGGAGGGGTGGGTGGGGGTGTACTGGCAAGAGCTAAGATATCATGAGAGACTCATCTGGAGCAAGGAGTTTCTAAAGTCAGGCATTTATCCTCTAGTTAGCATTTCCTGCACAATGTTTCCTGGAACACTGGACAACTTCATTCTCAGATGCATGTGCCAATTTGCATTGCTTGTTCTTCTGTCATGACGGATAGCTGTGTGTACTCCTATGGAGGGCCAACCCTCTGCTTTTTCACTTGATGCCCTCCCCAATCATCCTCTTGCCTACTTGAGCAGCACTTATTATCTGGTGTTCTAGAATTTATTTTGTGTATCACCTGTCTTCTTCAGTGGACCATAAGCTCTGTAAGAGCAGGGACTTTGTCTTTTTATTTACCATGATGAATTCTCAACACCTAGACAATTATTGCACAAAGAAAGCACTCAACAAATAGTTGCTGAATGAATAATGTTAACAATTGTTCAACAAAAGGTATTTGCAAATGTATTTAGGAACCTGAGGGTTAGTCATAGTTTGACAGCTTTCCTTTTCCACGAGACTTCTAAGAATCTTTAATATGCCACCATACAAGTGAGAGATGATGGTGGCTTGGACCAGGGTGGTGGCAGTGGAGGTGGAGAGAAGGAGATGGCTTATGGATCTGTTTTAGAGATAGAGTCGATGGGTCTTCTTGATAGATTGGATATAAGTGATTATGGAAAGGAGAAAATCAGAAAGAACTGTGTGCATGTGTGTGTTTAATTTGAGCACCTGGATTGAGTGCAGGCCCATTCACTGAAACTCTAGAGCAGTGGAGGAGAAGGGAAAGGACTGCTGGAGACCAAAATGGGAGCCAGGTCATGCAGGCCTTGTCAAGTCGTGCTGAGGTTTCTAGACTTCATCCTGGGAGTAACGGAGAGTCTTTTAAGGATTTTAAATGTAGAAATTGTATGATCATATTTGCATGTTAAAAAGATGCTTCTTACTACTGTGTAGAGAGTATATCGGAGGGGGCAAGAGCAGAAGAAGAGAGGACAGCAGAGGACAGCAACAGAGAGGAGGCTGTTGCTACAGTGTATAGATGGAACACCCCGAACCCTAGTTTGCCAAGCAGGTGCCAGTAAGTCCACTTGGGCCGGATATAGATCTGATCCTCGCAATGTTCACATAGTCCCTCATTCTTCACACTTTCACCTGTGTAAGACTCTGGTTAGAATGGCCTCTTTACACATTTGTGTAGGGTAAGTGAATGTGCACACACACAAACCCTGTGCCCGGTAACCAGTACTGGTGCTGAGGCTCAGAAACATTGCCATGAACATCTCTCATCAGGTTAGTTTCTACCCAGCCATTGGCTATGGCAGGACAACTTGTCTTCATGGTCGGCTGGGCTCGCCACTTCATCTTAGTTCAAATTTCCATTGCTGCCCCTTTAGTCAAAGTCTAATTTCACTTTGTTGTAATTCTGCAAATCACAAGCTATGAACTATGCGAAGTCCACCCCATTGGAAGAGAATATGTAAGCATAAAACAGTGGGTAATATGAGTCTGGGTCATTTGAACATGTGGCTATTGGCCTCATGAAGTCTAATAGTTCAGTTATATCAATGGCCAGGTGGTGGGGATGATGCTGACTAGGCGTGCACATGTCCTAGAGTCACAGACTGTCAGATATGGGTGAGCACTTAGTGGGCATCTAATCCAACTCCCTTCATCTGTAAACAGAACAAATGAAGTACAGAGAGGGGCAATGAGTAGCCTGGGCCTTTGTGCAGTTGGACTGTATGGCAGTGAGTAATGTGCCAGGGGAGCACAGGTAGTAGAAAAATGGGAAATCTGTCCTGAGCATCTGCAATATGCTTTCAGGAGCTCTACCCCTATCTCCCTGGGCCTTGGTTTCCCCATCTCAGAAATGATTGGACTGGGGCTTGGATTCAAATACAGCACGTGGTTCTTGGGTCCTCATTCAGGTTCACCTGAAAAGCCCAAAGCTCCCTCCCATCCCAGGTTGTCACCCCTCTCCACTATGGGCAAGGATGAGATTTCAAGGGCAACAGTTTCAGACCCAGTCCTGCGCAGTCCTGTGTTGCACAAAGAGCATCTGAGAAAATCAGCCAGATCCTGACTGCTGGAATTCAATATGGTAAAAAATGTTCCTACCTGCTCCAAAAGTTTATACCTGAGCAAAATTAAATTTTATCCAAACAGCAAACCTGTTAGGCTGCAAGTTTAATAAACTATTAAATGGCACCATCTGAAACCTGCAATCAAAGCAAAAACACTGTAAAATAAATCAAGAGACATGAGAAAAATTTCACATTGTTAAAAGTTTATGCTATTTCTGACTTCCTGAAATGTTACTATTAACCTGAGAGTTAATCAGAGTTTTTCATTTACCCATTGTTCAAAGCCATAATGAGCACTTTAACAGGGTAAATAAAAAGATCTAAAGAAGCAATAAATGCGAATGTCACAAGTGGCAATCATCTACCTTGTGAGGCTCATGCAGTACAAAGTGTTGCACAGCTGGAAACAAATGATTCCACAGAACACTGTAAATAACCTCCAAGCCCATTCCTAATCAAAGTGAAGCCCCACTTTCTCATGGGCATTGAATATATGAACCAATTAAGGAAATATCACTTCTTTCCTGAAAAGACTATGTTCTCTTGTGTTCTCTCTCTCTCTTTCTCTCTCTCTCTCTCTCTCTCTCTCTCTCTCCCCTCCAAAGAATTTGCACCAAAGAGCTGCCCCCCCAATGTTTCTGAGCTTCAATAATGAGACATCCCTGCTTTAAGCAAATATTGCACCTGTAACCTGCAGAAATATAGCCGTATCATTTGAAAAATAACCTCCATGCTGCACAGTGCCATGAAAATTTATCTTTGAGATGATTTTATTGCATGGTTGCCCTAGGCAATTAAATCAATAAATCTTAACTGTCAGAAAGGTTGGCCCCATGCCAGAAATAAATGAAATGCATGAGATCAGTAAATAAAAGGTTCTTGACAACTCATTCCAGAAATTATTTAGCAGTTGGGATTGTGGGGGTTTTGTGTTTCACACCCCAGCCTTTATTGATATCCTTTCTGAGAAATGATTATGCTAACAAACACAATGGCTCCACTACAAAGAAGTCAGAGTTTGCCAAGCCATAAATTATAGTCCCTGAAAATCGGAAAGGAAATATAGCCACATGGCCAGAGGTGATAGGCCAGGCACAGCTGGGTTTGGGGATAAGTCTAGGGAGCAGCTCCCCTGGCCCTGCCTCCTCCCCTTGGCTACTACATCTTCATCCCACTGGCCTGTGCCTTGATGGGAGGTGCGTGCTTCTCAGGGCCTGGCATGCTTGACTCAACCAGCAAGCAGCAGAGTGGTCATCCCAGCTGAGGCCAGCCTCTTCATGACTTTGCCATGTGACACCGGTGTTGTCTTTGGAGCGTCGTATCTCATGGACTCAGGGAGCAGAGAACTGAAGGCAGTGTTTTGGCACATTCATTCTGGCCTTAGCACCCAGGCTTTTTTCCATCTGAATCCTCCCTCCTTTGGTGGTGGTACCCTCTCTTGAGTGTCCTTTGGGGGTGCCCTCACAGAGCTGGCGATGGCTACATGGCCCTGATGCACGGGCTGTAAAGGGTGCTGGGCATGTAAAGGGCCATTTGAGGGTCTGATGCTGCAGTGAGTCCCAGCGTTGAGCCTTTGCACTAGTGCTCCGCAGGCCTGCACTGCTCTTCCCCCTCTTCCGTGTCTGCTTGGGGTTGACTTAGCTTTCAGATTTCATGTCTAATGGCACCTCCTCAGTGAAGCCTTCCTTGACTTGCTACCTCCCCCCCCCCATTATAGGCTCTTCCAGCACCACGCAATTTTTCTTCACAGTACTCACCTTAGCTACAATTTCACATGTGTTTGTGTGATTATCTGCTGACTTTCTCTCCCACTAGACCATAAGATCCATGAGGGCAGGGGGACATCTGGTTTTGCTCCCCCATAAGGTTCCATGTCCTCATAACTGTGCACATAATGACTATTTACTGAATGAATAAGTGAGTGGTATATTAATTTGCTAGGACTACCTTAACAAAGTACCATAGACTATGTGGCTTAAACAACAGAAATTTTTTGTGTCATAGTTCTGGAGACTGGATATCTGAGATCAAATCATCAGCAGAGTTCTGAGAGCTGTGAAGGAAGAATATGTTCCAGGCCTCTCTCCTTGGCTTGTAGATGGCTGTCATCATGTTCACATGGTGTTCTCCCTATAGGCGAATCTGTACTCAAATGTCCCCTTTTTTAAGAATATCAGTCAAGCTGGGTTAGGGCCCACCCTAAGACCTCATTTTAACTTGATTGCTCCTGTAAATGCCCTATCTCCAAATCAGGTCACACTCTGAGGAACTAGGGATTAGGACTCCAACACAGGAATTTCGAGGGGAGACAATTCAACCTATAACTAGAGGCAACTGACCCAGGGGCAGAAATTCCTCAGACCTCTCCATAGCAAGCATTTAGAATTGTTTTACAGTTCAGAGCTAAGAAGAATAGCAGGATCATCCCCACTGGCACATCGCCAATGGCTACATAGGCATTTCTTATAGCTAGTGGAGGGCTGCACTACCCAAAAGGTAGAGAGCAGCTGGGGTTCAGCCCTCTGCCAGTACACTGAATGAGGGGCACTACACCAGCCAGGGATAAGCCCATACACAAGGCCTCAGACTTGGGTATGTCTAGGTCAAGGCCTGCTTTCCTTTCCCTTCCCACACACTCAATCCTCTCTCCTGCTGTTGAGACGTTTTCCACCACCAGTTCCCACAACAGCCCAGGGAGGTGGAGGCTGGGCTGGGCCTAGGGCAGTGCACCTGAGGAGAATGGATTAGAAGGACTGTCTAGGTCTGGGGAAGGAGATTCTTTTTTTTTTTCTTTTTTGTTCTTTATTGAAGTGTAATTTACATATCATGTCTTTACTCCATTTTAAGTGTACAATTAAATGGTTATTAGTAAATTTACCAAGTTGTACAGCTATTCACATAAATCAGTTTTAGAGGATTTCCTTCCCCCTACTGAGGCCCTGAATACCCATTCCCAAATACATTTCAAGCATGCCCCTCCCTTGAGAGTGCTCACCACATCTCTCAGATGTGGGTCTACACCGCACCCCCCAAATCCCTAGTGAACAGCACCACCATTTGAGCACCATAGTATTAATCAGTCAATACCAATTTGATGGCAAGTATAAGTGCGGTCCATTCTTCGGGTCTTGTGTCACATCACCTCGAATAATGGGCTTAAGCTTAATCCAGGATAATATAAGCTGTGCCAGCTCACTGTCGTTTATTAAAATTAAGTAATATTCTATTGTAAACATCCACAAAATTTTAACAATCCACTCATGAATTGACGGGCACTTGGGTTGTTTCCACGACCTAGCAATAGTGAATTGTGCTGCCATAAACATTCGGGTGCAGATGTCTTTATAACAGAATGTCTTATGCTCTTTTGGGTAGATGCCCAATAACGCTTGATGGATCAAATGGTAATTCTATTTTTAGCTCTTTGAGGAATCTCCAAATTCTTTTCCACAGAGGTTGCACTAATTTGCAGTCCCACCAGCAGGGTAAGAATGTTCCTGTCTCTCCACATCCTCTCCAGCATTTGTTGTTTTGAGATTTTTTGATAGAGGCCAATCTCACTGGGGTTACATGGTATCTCATTGTGGTTTTGATTTGCATTTCTCTAATGATTAGAGATGTTGAACTTTTTTTTAATGTGTTTGCTGGCCATTATTCTGTCTTCTTTGGAGAAGTTTCTGTTCATCTCCTTTGCCCATTTATAAATGGGGTTGTTTGATTTTTTCTTGTTAATTCTTTTGAGTTCTAGGTAGATTCTTATGATCAGACCTTTGTCGGAGGTGTAGAGAACAAATATTTTCTCCCATTCTGTAGGTTATCTATTTGCTCTAATGATAGTTTCTTTGGCTGTGCAGAAGCTTTTTAATTTGATCAGATCCCATTTGTTTATTTTTGTTGCTGCATTAATTGCTTTGGGGGTCTTCTTCAAGAATTCTTTGCCTAGGCCAATGTCTGCCAGGGTTTTCCCAACATCCTCTTCTAGGATTCTTAAGGTTTCCTGCCTTAGGTTTAGGTCTGTTAACCATTTTGAGTGTATTTTTGTGAGAGGTGAGAGGTAGGGATCCAGTTTCATTTTTCTGCACATAGCTATCCAGGTTTCCCAACACCATTTATTGAAAAGAGATTCTTTTCCCCAATGTATTTTTGTCTGGTTTATCAAAGATTAGGTTACCATATGTAGATGGTTTCATCTCTGGATTCTCATTCCTGTTTGAAAGATCAGTGCTTTTGTTTCTGTGCCAATACCAAACTGATTTAATTATTATTGCTTTGTGATACAACTTGAAGTCTGGAAGACTGATGTCTCCTAGTTCTTTCTGTTCTTTTTGCTTAAGATTGCTTTGGCCATATGGGGTCTTTTCTGGTTCCATACAAAGTGAAGAATTACTATTTATAGGTCTGTAAAGAATGAAGATGGTACTTTGATGGGGATTGCATTTATTCTGTAGATCACTTTAGGTAAAATTGACATTTTAACAATATTGATTCTACCAATCCCTGAACAAGGTAGATTTTTCCATCTTTTCCCATCTTTTACAATTTCATTTTTTAGTGTTTTGTAATTCTCCTTGTATAAGTCTTTTGTATCTTTTGTTAAATTTATTTCTAGATATTTAATTTTTTGTAGGCTATAGTAAAGGGTATTGCCTTTTTGATTTGATTTTCAGCTTGACTGTTTTTGGATTAAACAAATGCCACAGATTTGTGTGTATTCATTTTATAAGCTGAGACTTTACCAAATTCATTTATCAAATCTAGGAGTCTCTTGGAAGAATCCATGGGGCTTTCCAGATATGAAATCATATCATCAGCAAAGAAAGAGAGCTTGATCTCATCTACACCCACTTGGATACCCTTAATACCACTGTCTTGCCTAATTGCTGCTGCTAGAGTTTGAGCACTATGTTGAATAGAAGAGGGGAAAGTGGGCATCCTTGTCCAGTTCCAGTTCAAAGAGGGAATGGTTTCAGTTTTTCGCCATTTAGTATGATGTTGGCTGTAGGTTTGTCATAAATGGCTTTGATCATTTTAAGATATGAGCCACCTATGCCTATTTTGAACTCCTAACCTTGAGCGATCCACCCGCCTTGGCCTCCCAGAGTGCTAGGATTAAAGGCGTGAGCCACCGCGCCTGGCCCATATGCCTATTTTGTTAAGAGTCTTTATCATAAGGTGTGTTGGACTTTGTCAAATGCTTTATCTGCATCTATTGAGATAATCATATGGTCTTTTTTCTTGCTTTTATTTATAAGATGAATTGCATTTACAGATTTGTGAATGTTGAACCAGGCTTGCATCCCTGGAATAAAGCCCACTTGATCGTGATGAATTATTTTTTTGATGTGCTGCTGAATTCTATTTGCTAAAATTTTGTTGAGGGTTTTTGCATCTATATTCATGAGGGATATTTATCTGTAATTTTCTTTTTTTGTTGGGTCATTTCCTGGTTTTGGGATTAAAGTGATGTTTGCTTCATAGAATGAATTCAGAAGGGTTCCATTCTTCTCAATGGTGTGGAATAATTTCTGAAGAATGGATATGTGTTCTTCTTTGTATGTTTGGTAAAACTCTGACGTGAAGCCATCAGGTCCTGCGCTTTTCCACTTTAGGAGGTTCTTAATTACTGCTCCAATTTCTGAGCTTGAGATTGGTCTGTTTAGAATTTCTGTTACCTCCTGGGTGAACTGAGGAAGTTTGTATGTTTCCGGGAATCTGTCCATTTCCTCCTCGTTATGTAGTTTTTGAGCATACAATCTTTTATAGTAATTAAAGATAATGTTTTCTATTTCCATGGTGTCTGTTGCAACCTCCCTTTTTTCATTTCTAATTGAGTTTATTAGAGTCCTTTCCCTTTGAGTTCTTGTCAATCTAGCCAGAGGGCTAGATTTTGTTTATCTTTTTGATAAACCAGCTTCTGATTTTGTTGATCTTCTGTATAATTCTTTTGTTCTCAATTTCATTTAGTTTTGTTTTGATCTTTGTTATTTCTTTTCTTCTCTTAGGATTGGGATTGGTTTGCTCTTGTTCTTCCAATTCCTTGTGTTTATTCATTAGGATGTCAATATCTAAGATTTCTGTTTTTTGGATGTAAGTGTTTATTGCTCTTAGTTTTCCTCTTAGGTATGCTTTTGCTATATCCTACAGGTTTTGGTAACTTGTGTCTCTGTTATCATTTAGTTCAAAGAAACTCTTGATTTTCCCGTGAATTAACTCCTTGACCCAAGAGTTATTCAATAATAAATTGTTTAGTTTCCATGACTTTGTGAAGTGGTGAGGGTTTCTGTAGAAATTGAACTCTAGTTTTATACCTCTATGGTCAGAGAAGACACACGGCATAATTTCTATTTTTTTGAATTTTTGGAGATTGGATTTGCGTGCTAGTATGTGGTCAATTTTGGAAAAGGTTCCATGGGCTGCTGAGTAGAATGTAAATTCAGCTTTATTTGGGTGGAATGTTCCATAGAGATCTGTCAGATCTTTTTGTTCAAGAGCTCTGTTTAAGTCCATTACTTCTTTGCTCATTTTCTGTTTGGAGGATCTATCCAGTTGATTCAGTGGAGTGTTGAAGTCCCCTACTACTATGAAAGTATTGTTTAACAAGTCATTAAGATCTGATAAGGTTTGCATTATGTAGTTAGGTGCTCCTGCATTGGGTGCATAAATATTAAGAATAGTTATGTCTTCTTGTTGTATCTTCCCTTTCACCATTATAAAGTGGCCTTCTTTATCCTTTTTTACTTTTGTTATTTTACAGCTTATGTTGTCTGCAAATAGTATAGCTACACCTGCTTTCTTTTGACTTCCATTATTTTTCCATCCCTTGACCTTCAGCCGGAAACCATCTTTGTGGGTTAGATGTGTTTCCTGCATACAGCAGATACTAGGCTTGTGTATTTTTATCCACTCTGCCAGTTTATTTCTCCTGAGAGGGAAATTTAAGCCATTAATATTAATTGAAAGGATTGAAATTTGAGGAAGATTTCCATCCATATTGTTGGGTCAAGTCTAGTTGCTTTGTTCAACCCCTTGCACCATCCTGCAGTTCAAGTTCTAGCCTTTAACTCTTTGAAGGTTTTACTTTGAAGAGTATCTATTGGTTGTTCAGTGTGAAAGGTTGGTCTAAGAATTTCCTGTAGGGCTGGTCTGGTCTTTGTGAATTCCAACAGAGAATGCTTGTCTGAGAAGGACTTTGTTTCACCCTCATAGATGAAACTTAATTTTGCCAGATAAAGAATTCTAGGTTGGGCTTCATTCTGTTTTAGAAGATTGAGGATAGGCACCTAGTCCCTTCTGGCTTGTAGGGTTTCAGATGAGAAATCCGCAGTTAATCTGATAGGCCTGCCTTTGAAGTTTATTTGTTGTTTTTGTCTGGCTGCACGGAGGATTGCTTCTTTCGCATTTACTTTGGTCAGTCTAATGACCACATGATGAGGTGATTGCCTTTTCACGTTGAGTCTCCCAGAAGTTCTGTGTGCTTCTTGTACCTGAATATCAAAATTTCTGTGTAGGCCTTGCATGTTTTCCTCCAGTATTTCATGAAATAAGTTTTCTAGCCCTTGTGAATATTCCTCTGCCCCCTCCGGTAACCCTGTCAACCGGAGGTTCTGTTTTTTTACATAATCCCATACTTCTTGTAAACTTTGGTCTTGTCTCCTGTTTTTGTGTTCCCTTTCTTCCTCTGGTTTGTTGAGGGCATAGACATAGTCTTCAAGCTCTGAGACTCTCTCCTCTGCATGGTCTATTTTGTTCTTAAGACTTTCCATTGTGTTTTGGAGCTCCTTGAATATTTCCTTCATTTCCAGGATTTCTGTTTGATTCTTCTTTATCAATTCAATTTCTTTGGAGAATTTTTCATTCATTTCCTGAATTGTTCTTGTGGTTTCCCTATGTTAGGAATCAATTTTCTCTTCAACACCATTGATCTTTCTAACAATCTATATTCGGAATTCTTCCTCTGTTAATTTAATTGTATCATGTATGTTAGTGTCAGTTGGCAGTGATTGAGTATTTTCTTTTGGAGGTGACCTCT
Organism: Lepilemur ruficaudatus; assembly: GCA_963574885.1. Classification (NCBI taxonomy): domain Eukaryota; kingdom Metazoa; phylum Chordata; class Mammalia; order Primates; family Lepilemuridae; genus Lepilemur; species Lepilemur ruficaudatus. The sequence goes on from CAUYRT010080714.1 coordinate 12,313, forward strand.
CTCTCTGATCCTTCATGTTTCCTGTGATCTTTCTCTGCTTCTTTCCTGGGTACTTTGTCTAGGATCGGAGATGCTGAAACTGGCTTATGAACCAAAATCTGATTGGCTGCTTCTACTGTCCCTCAGCCTACAGCAGGGAAGAGGGGGCAAAGTGGAGGAACCAGTCTGGTGACCGGGTTTCAGGAAGAACAGTCTCTTTTCCAGCTCCGCCCAGGTGAGAGGTTAGTTCCTTTGTCGCAATGCCCCCAGGCCAGAGTCGCAGGAGAGGATGTTGGCAGTGTCTTCCCACGTCACAACTGGTGAGGCAACCTCCATCGCTACTCTGCCCTGCCCGGCTGGGTTCTGCTCTCTTAGCCCAGAGTGCAGACCACTGGGTGGGGTGGGAAACCGCCCAAGGCTAGCCTGGCAAGTCAGGGGTGAATGTCACCGCACTCCTCTATCAACCCCTTCAGACAGCAAACCCCAGCTGCAGGAATGGGAGGAGTAGTCACTGGGTTGGGGGATCAGAGGACTCTAACCTTCTATTTTCTTCTCCTTGAAATGCTGGACCTGCTCGTCCAGGCTAGGATAGGAAGGAGGACTGTGACCATGCCTGCAGAGCAATACTGAGCATCCCCAGGCAACGGAAAAGCGACCCGCCACCTACTTAGAGCTGTCCCACCACCAACTTAGAGCCGATGCGACAGGCGCCCGCGGAGCTGGGGGAGGAGGGTAAGGAACGTGGGCAGCTTCCAATCTGTGCTCCCATCCCATAGCTACCCCAGCCCTCTGAATCCCAACTGTTCTGCTGCAAGGAAGAACGCTGGCTCTGTCTCTCCAGTGCCTGCCAAACCCTCAGCGAGTTCCCAGGGCAAAGTCACCTCCAAGGTATATGCTTCTAGTCCTAGTCTTGGAGGCCTCCCAACGTGAGAAGGCACTCTTCGCACTCACTCCTGCGGAAGCAGGGAGCGTCCGCTCAGCTAGGGTCCTCACCAACTCTGGGTTGACTCAGAGGAGCCACCAGAGAGTTCAAAATGTTCCCCACTCCAGTTTTTACTCCACTCAGCCCATCTGCCTGCACCACCGCTTCCTGCCAACTTCAGACACTTCCCTGTCTGCGTGGGTGTGGGGCATGGTGGGGGAAGGATTGTCTTCCCGGGAGTCAGAACACCCCATTGCAGCCACTGCAGCTGGCTGGGCGGGATCCAGGGTCCCACCTGAGGCACGAGTCCGACTCTCTGGGCTCCGCAAGAAATTTTCTGAATCACCTCTGTTTTCCGCTGGTGTCCAGTGTCCCACACTGTTTCTCTGTAGGTCCACAAAACTGGTCCTGTGGAAGTAGAGTTCACTCTTGTGCAGAGGACTGTCTATTTCACCTCTGACTCTGAGAGCAGAGAGCCAGGAGGCCACCCCTAATCCTCCATTTTTCTGAATGGGACTAGTTTCTTGAAGGGATAAAGAATCTGCCTGTGGAACCGAGATCCCCCATGACCAATGTGGGGGAGCAATTGTAAGGAAACAGTTCAGAACGTTATGCACAGCTCAGGGGAAAGTGGTGGAAGTAGGCAGAAACTGGAGAGAGGCCCAGAGGAATAAGGCTTTGTCCCTGGGAGCATCTGATGCTATCTGGGGATCAGGGTTCAGGTCTTCCAGGAGGGCCTGGGAAACAGACCATGAAAGGAAGTTGCCCCTGGTAGGATCCCAGGGAATGAAACCTTAAATCATCTTGGGGCAGCTGCAGCGGTAGTCAAAAGGAAAGTGTGATCGGTGTGCACCCTGCCAATCAGGACACTGGGGCCCCCTGGGAATGTGTGTGATGCTGGGGGAGCCATCCTGCAATCCGTGGTGGGTAAGAGAGGTAAACAGTGGGAATGTGTTCTTCCTGCTTCCTCATTGGTTCTCCTATTTGAGCTTCAGCTAATGCAAATCTTTTTTTTATAATTCTTGCTGGCAAGTTCCCAGGGCAGATAATTCCCCATCAGTACATCATGAGCACCAAGGTGGTTATTTTAAAATTAATGGTTTGAAACAAAATACGAGCATTGTTGCTAAACTGGGGGCTGATAGATGGCAAAGGCACAGTGTCTAATAGCTAAGTGCAAACCTTGCAATGACAGCCACAAGATTTCAAAATAATAATAATTTGCATTTCCATAGTACCTTTTATCTGACTAATGAGCTTAACAAAATTAATTCATTAATTTATTATGCTCCCCTAAGCAGCACAGGAGTAAGGGTTGCTTGAATAATTTTCTGCTTGGAGAAACTAAGGCAGAGAGAAAAGGACTGTGTTGGTGGCAGGGCCACAGTTCAAGAAACTCCATGCCCACTGCTCCAGGGATTATGGCAAGGGGGAAGAGTCTTCTATGCAGGATATGAAGTCTTCTCATGCCTCAGAAGCATGGGTTAGGCAGAAATCTAAGATGGCTCCTAAGATTCCTGCCCCCTAGTGTATAACCCCTCTTGAGTGTGAGCAGGACCTGTGAATAGGATAAATGCAACTTATGTGATTAGGCTACATTATATGGCAAAGGTGAAAGGATTTTTCAGAAGTAATTAAGACCCCTAATCAGTTTGATTTGAGTTCATCATAATAGAGATTATTCTGGGTGGGCCTGACTTAAAAAGGGAAGTCTTTGGATAGAGGGTCTAGAGTACAGACTGTCTCTCCTCATGGCCTTGAGGAAGCAAGGTAACCTGAGTTTTACAGCTGCAAGGAAATGAACTCTGCCAACAACCTGAGGCAACTTAGAAGAGGACCCTGAGCTGCAGCTGATCACAGCTCTGACCAATACCTAGATTACAGCCTTGTGAGACCCTCAATAGCTATCCTGTGCCCAGATCCAGACCCTGATCCAGCTAAACTGTGCCCAGACTCCTGCCTCATAGAAACTGGGAGATCATAAATGCTTATGTTGCTTTAAGCCACTAAGTTTGTGATATTTTGTTACCAAATAGAAGAAAGTAATAAGAGGCATTACCTATACCTTGCAGGCTTTGTGTTCTGAGCTGGATAATACTGTGGATTTGACTGGATAGTCAAATGTAAAGCTGAAATCTCAAATGGGGGAAACATTTTCTCCAGTCACATTGTCTCCAGAAAAGCCCCCCAAACAGTGCCATCTCTTTTAGAGAGCCATTATTTAACTCAAAGACTTGATGGAATCGTGAGGCCCAAATGCAGGTCTCCCCAGAGATCAGATGCAACTCAGGCTCCCTCTTTGCCCCCAACTAAAGATTATACTCTAAGAAGGTGCTGGCATGTCTTAACTCATAAGGGGGTACAATTTGCACTTGACAGTTGGGTTAGTAAAGATTATAATTATTTTGTGGATGACTATTTCTTTGGTAATGCATTCCACAGGGATTTCAAGGAAATTCAGGGATCCAAGGAGTACAATATAGAGTCTGATATGAGCTCCCAAGACCAAATGTCCAATGGCTTTCAAATGACCTTTGATGACCTTCCAAAGATAGGCTATGGACCCAGAGATTCAGCACCATACACAAGAATCCAGTCCATCAATTCCAGACACTCTTAGGGATTTGGGGTACAGCCCCAGATGGAGGAACTTTGGCTAGAAAATTGATTCTTAAACCTCATTGCAGATTAGAATTATTTGGAGAGCTTTACAAACTACCTATGTAGGGGTTGATGGTTGGAGGGTGGGAGAGTAGTACCCAAATTGACTAGATCAGAGTTTCTGGGGTGGGCTCCAGGAATTGCAAGATTTAAAGCTCAGCCAAGGTGGAGGTGCCCTGCATCAGAGTGTGGGATATGAACTGGGCCTGAAGTCTAGAGCAAGGGCAGAGGCCATTTCCCCAGCAGGCTGGAGTATGAAGGCTGAGGAGGCAGCTAGTTGGGCAGGAGCTTGGCCTGCACACCAACAGGGCACTGCAGGTGTTTGGGCCACATCTTGAGACAGCTGACTCTTTCCAAGTGAGGGCAATGCTTTAGGATGTGTTTGGTGGGTATCATGGGACTTGCTCAGTGAGTCTGGGCCAAGACTTGGTCAGTTTAGGGGTTTCCAGGATGCTTGAGCGCTTCTAGGAGGATCCCTCAAAAGGAGCTTGCCCTTACTCCTTTTCAATTGACCCTTCAGGGCCCTTTCTTGCTGCCTGGTGTAGTAAGTTTGAGGAATTTGGGGGCTGATCAAGAAAAAGAAATGACAACAAGGTGGCAGTAGCACACAACAAGCTTTATTTGGGTGACACACTGACAGGTTTGCATGTGGAGGGGTGAGGGAAGTCTTTCACGGGATGAGACTTTTCCAAAGACTAGGGCACAGAGACCATCATCAAGAGGGGGAGGAGAGACAGGGGGCAGAGAGTGGGCTGCCATGTCTAGGTGATGTCACTCAGCATCTCAATGGGGACTCTCTAGGTCAGACAGCTCTGAAGGACAGCTGTGACTTGGAGTCTTTTGTAGCCCCAGGGTTAAGTGATCTATGCCTAGCAGATGTTGGGCACAGTTTCATGGGGTATACAAAGCAGGCAGGCTCCAAATGGCTAAAAATTTGCTTATCTAGGGACTATATTTAAATAACTAGATATTTAAAATTTTGAGTTTGGTGCTGGGGCTTTTGAGCTAGGCAGTCCTGGCTTTCTGTAAAGAAGTAAACAACACAGGGGCTCATACACAGAGGCCATTGATTACCTACTTATATAATACTGGGAAACTTTGGGAAAGATTTGCCTCCTTTGCTTAGTTGTTTGTCTTGCAAATGCTTTGGCCCAACAAAGATATAGGAAGGAACTTTCTAAATAAACCTCTGTGAGAGAAGCTTCCTTGCTCCATGGGTCATTGCTGTGTCCTCAGAGTCAGGAATTCTGGGAGAATCTCTGATGCTCACCATCAACCTCTGTTCAGGTCCAGCCATGCCCAAGGGAATGTTACCAGAGAGGTACATCCCTCCTTTTGAGTTTCTCTTCACATCTCTGGCCTGCTGCATGGCCTATCTTATTTGGGAAATGAGAATATGTTCAAGTGAATTGTGGTTTGAGCTAACTGAAAAATTCCTGGAGAGTTACAGTAGCATGAAAAGAAATCCCTTCCCTGGAGAAGAATACTCTGACCTTAGATTCCTGTGGGATGTGAGCCTTAGAAGCACCATTATCTCCTGTTCCCTGAGGAAGGTGGATGGGATAAATGAGTAACTGGGCTTTTTCTCTGATAAGCCTAGAACAGTGGTTCTTCATTCTGGTTTCAAAGGAGAATCAACAAGGAAGCTTTAAAAGATACTGATATCAGAGACCTCTGACACAGACCAATGGAATCAGAATCTCTGGGGGTGAGGACTGGTATTTGCATTTTTAAAGTCCCCCTGGAATTTCCTCAAGGTGAAGAGTCCCAGGGCTAGAAAGACAGAGATTGAAAGTCATTTCCTGCCTCTCACTGGCCTCCTGAACTCACCTATTAGTTTGTGTGACTGTCAATCCCAATAGATGCCCAGCTCATGACCTGCACAATTGCAAAAGGCCTTGACAACATGTGTCAATTTCAAATGTCTGTACTTGACACTTACTGGCCAAATCCCCCTTACCAAGTTGAATGGATCCCTCTTGTATCACAGCTAAAGTTTTTACAATTTTGTTTACTTTTCTAAAAAAGAGGGACAAGGACAAAAATCTCTCACCTAAGCCTAAAATGTCTTTCCTAGAGAAACTCACGAAGCTAAACATGTTCTCCTTCCAAAGCATGAGGCTAGCCCTCTATGTGACATATTCTGTTAAAGCCTATCCAGTTGTGTGTGGCACATCCCCTGCTAGACATGCAACCTTGAAGTTGCCTCACTACTCTTACACCCTCAGAGGATTAAGACTCCTGACCTTGGTAATGACAGTGTCAGAGGAAATTATTTGGGGAAACAAAATCCTTAGAGTTGTCAAGAAGGAATGTAGGATGAGAAACACTGGTCTAAATGACATCTTGCTTATCTCTGGGTTGCAGGGAGAAGCTGATATTATCAACTCCATTTTGTAGAGGAAGAAAGTAGGGCACAGAAAATTTAGGTGTCTCCCTTAAGTCAAACAATGAGAACCTGCCTCCAATCCTGCCTCAAAGCCCAAGGTACCCACTCCCCTGGAATGTTCTGTTTCCTTCTGAACCAGTGCCTACACTTCTGAGGCAGGAAGCAGCAGTTAAGCCAGGTCTGGGCTTGTCTTAAAATGAACTGACATTGAAGCTGTACCAATCCAAGACCTGATCATCATCCCAGCCAGACTGATTGGCCAGGAAGGTGATGCTATCTCTTCTTCTATTTGCTATTTCCAAGTATAAGGGGTCCCACCTCACCAAACTCTTCCTGAATTGCTGACTCCTCCTGTGAAGGAATCTCAGATTTCATGGAAAAAGGTATTTCTGGAAGGCTGGCCCCATTACTTTCCTTTAGAGAACTCTAGAAGGACTGAGTGGACATCACTCCCTGAAGGCTCAAGGTCATACTTTACTTTTGTTTCTCAAATGAAAATAATATATACTATAGGATCAATAGCATTATTAATAATAACAAGATGCAGTAGAGAGTAGTGGTTATGGTTGAGGCCTTTGCAGCCACACTGGTCCAAATTCTGGCTGTGTGACTTTAGGTGAGCTGCTTAGCCTCTTTGTGTCTCCATGTTGTCATCTACACAACAGAGATAGTTTAGTACCTATCTTATAGGGCTGTCAAGAAGATTACATGCATTAATATATAAGAAAGTACTAGAATAGTGTCTGGCTAGTACTGCCTTACTGGTGCTGCTAAGTGCTGCACAAACTGATCAATTAGCATAATACTAGCACCCTAAATTTTTAAAATGTAATTCTGCATATTTCCTCTCAGTTCTTCTCTGCACATGTTCATGCTTTTACCTGGACATGGTCATAATTCATGGCATCTGGTTTTTTCAGAGAAGTAGAAAATAGAAAACAATTTGTTTGAGAACAAACTTATAATCAATTTTGCTCTATTTTCTCTGAGCAAATATTTCTTCATTATCTCACAAAAAAATTTCGTATTTACAGATATTGTGAGCTTCACATTTTGGAAAGGATTTGGAATTTGTAGTAGTAGTGTTACAACTGTCAGTTGTAACCACAATTAACTACATTAGTGTTCGTGCTTGGACTATGATTGTGATTATGCAGTGTCAAAATATCTGGCCAAACCAAATGTAGTTCATTTGTTCACAGGAAATTCAGCCAAGCTGATTGTTAATGTTGAGTTTACTGACAGGTGTTTTGTGCTGTATAGTCTTAGCACTGCAATTCCTCACTTCAGATGGCCAGAAAATACATTACATATAAATGGAATTTCTAGATACCTGAAATCTACTGTTTAAATGTCCAGAAAATGTTTAACAATTTGAAGGAAATAGTTCTTAAATATATGGCACAACTTTCTGCCTTAGTAAAAATAGTATACTTCAGATAAGTTAACCTTTTCCTGATGACTTTCAATCATTATTGTGACCTGAAATTATTTCTTATGCTGTCGGCCCAGACTAGTGGCTGCATACCCCTGCAAGGAAATGGCCACTGTCAGCTGTGCTTTTAAGTTTTTAGTGTAGTTTGATAATTTCCTCTGTCTCTTCTCTCAGCATCTACTGCAGTTATAACTTTATACTTTAAGCTTTCTTGTGCTGTGTACTGGGATGACTAAACATTTCACAGTTTTCTTTTAAACAGTCTTTAAATGATGGCCCAAAAATCTCTCTTATAAAATGAATTGGTTTGTGAGAGTTATTTTCTTTATGACTGTCAGTTTCACAGCCCTTGAAGTAAGTGGGAGCACTGGCTATGTATTATAATGTGAAAGAGGTGGTAACAAGGTACTATGTCTGGGAAACTTTGTAAGCAGAATAATCTACGTTTCTAAAATGAGATTTTCATAAAAATTTTATTTTGTATTTTTAAATAATTCAATGCATTGGCAGTATAGTTAATGCCTCTATGAGAGAACCAATGCAGCAGCTCAGACAATATCATTTTTACAGAGACATCTTGTTGGAAAACAACAAAACCACATTAAAATGTTTGTACACATAGTTACTGTACTGAGAACAAAGCACCAACAAAATGCTTGTGTGCCACACATTTGAAATGCAAAGCCGCAAAGGCAGACATAGTTTTATACGTAGAAAGCACATGAAAGTAGGTTTTAAAAACCAGATAACATTTCATTAATTGATGTTAGAACAGTTTACCCTGGACTATACGGGATGTTGCAACTTACTGAAATTCTGATGAGATGAGCATGCTTGTTAAGAACAGTGATAGTTGGTGGATCTGTAATGAGTATGAATACTAGAAATATGCACCCAAGAAAAGGTGGTTCAAAAAACTAATTGGATTATGTTAAAGCCAATTTTCATGGCTCCCTGGGGTGCCCCTGGGGAAAGGGTCTTCCCCTGGGGGCAGGGCCTCAGGAAGTTTTCTTCTTAGGAGCCAGGCCAAGCTGTTCCTGATGGTTCTGCTCCTCTACTCACTTGGAGAAAAATACTGGCCTCAGGGATTTGAGCTGCAGCTTAGAGCAAGCCCACTCCAACCCTGAGGGCTCTTCCCTCCCATACGTGTTGAATTACAATTTTCTCTTGGAAACTGAGTTGGATTTGAACAGAGTCTCTTCCCTCACAAAGGCCAGTGGAATGGAAATCCATTTAATCGAACCGTGATATCAATATTATAACAAAAGATTCTAAGAGGAGAAAAGTTTTCATTTCAAATCATTGCCTTCATATAGTAATGTAGCCATGGACTCCTGGAACTGTAAAAAAATGTTTTTCAAGAAGGGAAAGCTAAAATACCATGAAAGACAGCAAGCCAGACATGTCGCACATGCATGGACACGTACATGCACGCGCACACACACACACGCACCCACACACTGACGATGTGTTCTCTTTGTGCAGTTTTGGCTTGCCACAATGGTCAAATGACATGATGTTAGCGAGCACCCCCACACATCAAGGGTATGATGACAATTAAATTCCCATTTGTATACCAGTTACTCAATGAATATTTTCTGTGACACTTAAACATACAAAGTTTCTGTTTAAAGTACGCATGAAAATGATTTTTTTTCACCCGAAGAATAAGAGAAAGGTTATAGAGTTAAATCTTCAGTTACAATATGTTGGGATTATCTTTCTGGTTCTTATATGCAGGCTAATGGGAATGTTAGGAAATACTTCAAATGAGCACACAAGATGTGAATGTGCCTCCTAGATACAAAGCAAACACACACCCTATAGACCAGACAGAAGATATCCCCAGCAACTCTCAGGGGTATTTTGCACGTCTCAGTCAAGTTATTTACTGGCAAAACAGGTGGAGTCACTTGTTAAACTACATTAGGTCTCAGAGGATATCATAAAAGTGCCCCTCTGCAAAAACTACCTCTGTTCTTTTTGCCATTTGTGAGTATGGGGTGTAAAGGGGCCCAGTGAACATGGAGTGTTCTTTGGAAACCCATCAATGTTTGCCTAGATTTAATTCCTGGCCTATAACCTGGTCTAATGTAGATCTACCAAAGACTCCAAATTTCAATATTTTAACGAAGGAGTGGTGTCAGGAGAAAGGGAGGAAGAGGAAGAGTGAGAGAGAGAGAGTTATACTGTTGCAATCAGAATATTTCTTCAGTCAATAATAACAAACCCCACTCCAAATAAATAAATAAATAAATAAATAAAATGGAAAAGGAGAAAGAAAAAAAAAAAGAACTGCTCTGGGGAAATTTCTTGAACAGAGATTTGTTGTTCATATTTATAGTGGTTACAGCAACATCTGAAGCTGTTTGCCATTGCCAGGCCTCCAACTATAAAGTTCATTGAAAAATTCTGATACAAACACTGTCTCATCTGTCTGCAACCACTCCACTTGCTCCCAAATCATGTAGCAAAGGTCAAAACACTGTTCCACAAAATTATGCAATTGGACAAATGAATTCAACAGACTAATATTTATACTTCCATGTAATAATGCAGTTATTATATTATCATGGCTTCATAATACAGCATGCCTTTCCAGGAGGCATGTTTTAAATCAGTACACGTCTATTTTCATTAATTTGTTATGTCTTAAAAGCATGAACAAGTACAATTCAGAAGCTCATATTTAACTATTCCTTTGTTTGGAGAGAGAAAGAACACTAGCAAGAAAGCAAAAGCCAGAGCCAGAAAGAAAGAGAAACAAGTAACAACCATCACAGCCACAGCTACCACCACCATCACCACCACCACCAGAACAGAAAAGAAGCCAGTATCTTTTTTGATGGATCCAAGGATTATGTCACTTATCTACCAAGTGTGCCAAGGGGGAGAATTTTAGGTATATTCTGATCCCAAAGGTATTTCTGATCATGATATCTCTAAGAGGCTCACTACTGACATATTCATTTTATTGAAAACAACACTATAGCAAACAATCTTCAGAAGCACTACTCCTATGAAAATAGGAATCAAAACAGTAGTTTGTAGAACTAAATGTGAAGGATTTCATCTTAGACATTTCTCTTTCTAAAATATCCAGAGAGTAGAATCATCCAGGAAGAAAACTATGTATTTGACAAATTGTCTTGAGACAGGATCAATCTCATTTGGAATATCCGTGGGTGAATATGATTGATTAGTGATTACAGCTTTGCAACAGGACGATGTTAAACACATTTCTAGCTCATTGTAGCCATGAACACCAGTCCATTTCCTGGGGCAACTCAGAGTCCCTGTGTAGGTATAATGTTAATTAAACCAGACACAGATGTTACCATTCTCCAGTAAGGTCAAATGTAGGAATACCATGAAGAGCACTGACCTGCAAATGAGGCTATTGTGCTAGCTGCAGAAGGAACTGCAGAGGCAGAAGACAGAAAGGCCAGAAAGAAAGAGCAAGACATGGCTCTCTTCCAGGGCTAGCATTTGACCATGGACACAGACCCAGACAGAACATGGAAATGTTTAAAGAAAAATAGGATTTTAGGACAAGCTCTTCAACCTTCCCAGATGCAAACCTCTTATTAACTGCAGAAGATGCACAGGACCAGAAGAATGGATCCTTTGAGACTTTCTATTCTATTCTCAAGATGATGTATGATGAGGAGGCCCAGTAAAAAAAAAAAAATGTGTATATGTGCATGTGTGAGTATGTGTATTTAATGAAAGCCTCATTGTCCTAGAAAAATATACTGCAGTTTATGCCTTCTTTTTAGTGGCCTTAGTTCTCTTCATATTGGATGGAAAAGAGAATTATTTTGGTTTGGATAATAATTTCTGAATATTAGTTATGTAATTGAAACTGGAAACATTGTGGTTTGAATTCAAAGCTAGGTCAGTAAATAGATACTTTTAACTAAAACCAAATGTTAACAAAAAAACTTAGATTCCCTAATAACTAAAGAAAAACCTTATGAACCACAATATAGAGATGAGAGAATTACTGAATTTCTATATAACAAGAATACACAGTACATTTTGGATTGTGCTATAGAGGCCTGGTAAATATTTTATCCAAGTTACACTTAAAAGTTAGAAATACCATTTGGAAATTAAAATAATGATATTAATTTAAAAATAACACTCACCTATTCTTTTTAAAAACCAATCATGAGGGTTTTCTAAGTGCCTATTTCACTTCCATTTTACCTATGAGATGTGGAGATGATGAAACCATCATCACTGATCCGTCTGTCTGTCTGTTCAGCTCAAGAGTGCTTCATTCTTTTCAGCTATCTCCTACTTAAAACCAAGGCCACCAGGGCAGCCGATACCTCTAGGGCCTCATCATAAACTATTTACATTCACAGAAGATTGATTCATTTTTTAAACTGGTGTAATAGTTTTAGCCAATGAAGTGTATGTGGGGGGTTGTGCATGTGTCCACATAAAGAGACTTGTGAAATTTGAACCCACATTGACTGGCTGCATCCAGTAGTGTGTTGGGGCTGGCATGCCCAGGGTGACAAGAGCCAATTGTGTGGATCTCTTCCCATCCCTATGTTCAGTGATGTCATAGTTCGTAGCTTGAAATCAGCCATGGTGGGAATATTTACACCATAGAAATTGGCAAATGCTATAAATCAGGTGCTTTCTATTCTCAGTGAGCTGGTTGTTAAATATTTTATCAGCACACCACTGGTTGCATGCTAGGCTGAGCAAAGGAGAAACTAGCTCTTGGTCTGGGCACCACAGCATTAACTTGGCCTCTTTGGGGTTTCTCCAACTTTGCTTCCTCTCCAGGGGCTCCTTTCCCCCCAGTTTCATAAGTGCTGAAGAACCACTGGAGGGCATGCACATCTAGAGTGTGTTTAGCTACCCATTGCCACCACACTCGGCTCTCCTCTCAGAGACACTTCTATTTTGTAGCCACATGAGTGATGCAGGACAAAACCAAAAAGGTAAAGCGCCTGAAATTCTCTCTGAACATCGCAGCTGGCTTCCTGCTGCAGAGACTGGAGAACTATGAATCCCCCAGTAGGAACAAGCTATCCCCAGCTGAAAGCATCCACTGGGGCATTCTTCAGGAGGCTTCCCACAGCTGGTCTGCATGCTGCTGCTCACCAGCGACTGTTGGCAGGCAGGCGGGGTTGAGTTTGCCACTGCAGCGTCCTGCCAGGGACCTGGAAGCAGGTTTCCTTTGCTTCCCCCTTCCCTCGTCAAAGTCTGATAAAAATCAAAGAGCCAACAAAATTGAGGTCACTGGCAAAAGAGTTTGAAATTTTGAATGATTTTTATTAAACACCATTAGTCTACACTGCACAGTTAATGAAACAGCAAAGCTCCAATCTCTTAGAAGAATGATGATTGATCATGGATCTGAAAAGCAGTTCAGTGTCCCCTAACCCAATGTGAGCACTATGAATAATTCTTTAACATCTCATGTCAGAAGCAAAAAGGGGCAAGAACTGCAATCTGGCCTTGAGGGGCTTCCCCACCCTCCACCCTCTCCCACACCCCCCTCGCCCTCCCCACAATGAAATTTTCTTTTAGTCAATAGATTACAGAGTAAAATGTGATGCTCTTGGTAAAGAGGGCTTCTAGATTTGTTAGGAGGAGAATGGAAAGGGAATTAATACTTTTTCTTTCGCCAAAAATATCAGATGGTAGGATTAATGTCTGAGACCAGCCTATCTGATCAGTCTTCTGCCAGGGTAAATGCTGATTATCAATATACAGATGCCATTTCTGTTGCTGGAGTTTGCTAACACCAAAGAGAAAATGAATCAGAGTTTATTTATGAGAATAAGTCTGTGCGAGTGGAAATGAGAAACAACAACAACGATAACAACGATGATGCATTTTGTCTGCCAGTCGAGTAACAACACTGACAACTGGCCCAATAATTTTTCCCCACAGACTTAAATTTGGGGGCACTGAATTGACCCATTTGTTTGATATTGTGTAGCTATGTCATCTTGCCACACGTTTTTTCTCAATTGGGATAGTGATGCTTCTCTAAGCAAGAAGTTCATTGCTATACTGAGCAGTCCTACCCAGTGATCCAGTTTGGTTTTCACACCTGCCAACTCAAGCAGGTGAATTTTATCATGTCTGTTGAGAAGTACGTGAGGGCTTCACTCTAACAACTCAATCGATTCTGCCTTCAAAAATGCTTTTCAACTTCAAACTCCAACTTCAACCTTCAAAGATGCAAATTTGAATAAAACAAAATCCAAATCAGATAGCTTTAGGAAAGATACAATAGAACAAGTATCTTTCCAATGCAGAACAAATCCAATGCACTTAGCAATGTATGTCCAAATGAAACTCTATCCATTTGGAAACTCAACAAAACATATTTTAGCCAATGGTTTCTAATTTTGCAACTTGGTTATTGCCTGAAGATTTGGATCTTTTTATTTCCTTACATGGAAAATAGGCATCCCAACCTCAAGTCTTTTAAAAGTAGCAGCAGCTAATCTGCTTTTCCAATTATGTCATCCAAATATAAAACTACTAGTATTTTCCCAATCAGATTATTAAGTAATTAACAGTCTATGGGCTGGCTAACAACATGCTTACAGATAAATTCTACCTGGAGGACCACACTAGCAAACTCTTTTCAAATTAATCCTACCTACCAAACTCAGACAGTAATATGACAAAACCACTAAAAAATCCAAAGTTAATTAAAAATACAAAGCCAAGCCAACATCATAACAAACTTCTCAAACTCTTTGTGGTTGGAGCTTGGATGACAAAGGAAGGCATACTGGTGGCCCTACCTGGGTCAAGTTTCAGGGCTGAGATGGTTCAGTATACTTGCTCAGGTGGAGCTGCCTGTTACTCTGCCCTTTCCCCCACCTCCATGTGCTTATTTGTTAATAGCTGTGTCTCACCAAGTCTCCATCAAGGTCTGGAGGCATGATCTCTCACTGCCATCCACATGTCTCATATCCTTCCCACAAATTGGTATGCTGAAGAGATTCACTTGACAAAATGTCTCAATCCCTCAAATAGATGCACCCCTACGACACACATCACCATTTACAGTGTGATGAATAGAGTGCCTAGAAAACAGCAACAATTCTTAATCATGAAACCGAAAGATGTCTCATCTCCAGGGATAGGAAGGTAATTCATCCTCCATGTTTAATTGGTTTCTAAACTGCTTTAAAAATGGATCTACTAAACAATCAGGTGGTGATCCAGAGTGCAACTGTCACGTTTGATAATTGTGCTGCTGACTTGGCACATGCTTTACATTCAGCCACCAGAGATGACAGAGAATCCTCTTGCCTCCCTGCTGTATGTAAGTAGATATAACAAGTTGCTGAAACTAGAGCTGCGAATCTTTCATCCATGAGGCCATATGCTTGTTTCCCTGGGAAACCACCCCTAGCATTCTAATGTCTAGTTTCCAGAGGTTGAATTTCAAGAAGAAACTACTCCTAAATTCATGATGGTCTAGGATCTTGGTCTAGGTTGAACTTACAAGTAAATTCAGTGCGCTTCATTATATAGTAATATCCAGGTACTCTACCTGGTAAGCCATGGAAAATAGAGAACCTGAGTCACTGCAAAATCATCAGCTTAATTTTTATATGTGACACCCACCTTGGGTGTTCAGAATCTTTCATATTATCACTTTCCTCCTTTAGAGGCTCAGAAAAGATTCAAGTTTCATTTGTGTGTATGTGTGTGTATATGTGTGTGTGTATGTGTGTGCGTGCATGCATAAGTGTTGTCGAGACTGTAAATGTAAAGCTCAACCACAGTGGGAGCATAAAAAGTGCTGGGTTCAGCTGCTGGGATGCTCCCATCAGCCATATTAACAACATGGCTTCAGCCATTGGAGTACAACTGCCACAACCTTATTATATAACAAAGGGCCTTAAACTCAAAGATGACCAGAGCGCAGCTAAAGTCTGGCTCTTTTGCAACTGGGGATATATCTAACCTTGCCAATGAGAGTGAAGAGTGATCACCTGTTGTTCCTATCACAGACCTGTATGACTTGCTTTAAAAATCATACAAGTTTGCATCTTTCATGTGTATATCTATTATTTATCTGGTCATAACTCAGTGAACAGAATTCAATAACTCAGCAGATTAAAGGCTATGTGAAATTATATACTGGCAGGTAATTACAAGTAACTAATGCATGGATAGTCTTTACTACAAGTGAGAAACTCTTCTGGTGAGCTGGAACACCAAAGATGATATTTACATTGTGATATTTAGGGACATAAAATGAATGTAAAGGATCATAAAATTGGGAGTAGTCACAACCAATGGGGAAATGTTTCCAAATTAGATGAGCTGTTCAATCTTCAGGGCTCTTTCAAAGCACCTCAGGGTAAAGACTACCCCAGGACTCATTGCTTTTCTTTTCTTTTCTTTTCTTTTCTTTTCTTTTCTTTTCTTTTCTTTTCTTTTCTTTTCTTTTCTTTTTAAAGCTAGCTACTACTTAGAGAGCTTTGAGTTTTCTTTCAGATTTTCATGGAAATGATTCATGTTAATATAGATTTTAATAAAAATAAGTGCTCTTATTTAAGTCAAAAGCTAATGAGCCAAAAATAAAAAAAAAAAGGAAAAGGAAAAGAAAGATAAAAGACAAAAGAAAGTAGAAAAAAGAAAGAAATCTTGTGACATAGAAAATGTGGATAATAATTGGGGAAGTCCAGGTTTTAAAGTCACTAAGAAGAAAACTGTATATTATTACTTGTAGGTAGTGATAACTTGACTTTTGTTTCCATAGATTTGAGCAAAATACAGTCGAAAAATCCTTCCAATGATGGACCCGCCTACCAACTACAAAGGAGGCAGAAGTGTGAATTCCTTCTTGGACATTTTTCAGATCTCTCTTATCTCCCAACTCTAAAACTGAAGTGTAGCATTTTGGCTACTAAGGTGTGTATCCACCAAATTGCTCCTCAGAAGGAGAGATTTGCACGAAGAGAAGCCCAGGTGAGGATTTATGTTTCAAATCATGGAGTTCATTTATTTATGCCAGCTGATGCTTTAAAGTTGTCAAAATAAATGTTGCCCCTCCTTCTCATCATTAAAATTTTAAAAATCCAGGGACTCAGGAAAGGGATGCTAACAAGAAAGTCCTCTGTTTGTGTGACATAGTATCATTTTAAGCATGGCATTGCTATGCTCATTTATGTTCTTGATACTCTTGATTTTATGATGTTGCTACAACATCTAACCAGTGGGTTTTGGCAATGAAAATTCTCACCTGAAGATTGACTCTGTGGGAATCACAAAAGTTTAACAACGGATTCTGAAACACATTCTCTTGTGGACATAATAGGAGAACGGTTATTGGTGCACATCTCAGCAGGTCCCTTGTGCCTATGTTCTCAGGAACCTGTCATCTTCACAAGTGCTTCCCATTCTTTGTGTGGGGTAGTGTTGACTTAATATTGTAGGGACTGTCATTCTAAAAAGCACAAAAAGATGGTGCGATCTGAGAAATGCATATCAAATGCTGAAAATGATGAAGTAATAAAACATACACTGCTCTCAAGTTGTAGTGTCCACTTACAATAACTTCTGTTTTTCACAGAGATCAAAAGAAGCATAAAAAGAAACATAACCTAAGAGAACTTTCCCCAATGAGTGGAGTTCCACCAGTGACCGTCAGTGTGCTGGCAGAGGTAGAGCAATGGGTCATGACACCAGAGATGGGAGAGCACCCACTACAACAAATGGGCGTCAATGCGCAGCCAACACAGTCCCTGGCGAACGTAGCGGACAAGATTGGTCATGCTGCTGTGCTGAGTCAGAGGCCCCATCAGCGTGTCCAGATCGCCAAAGAATTCTGAAAAGCAGAGCAATCTTCAGTCAGACCATCGCATTTACCATGCAAATATGCACCACATCGAGAACCAGCCTTCATGCAACACCAAAAACACGTGCATTTTGGAAAGGTGATTCATTTATTCGTTTGTTCATTCAACAAAAATTTATAGAGTGCCTACGAGGGGACCAAAACTTCATAAATATACATCAAGCACTGTTATTTTAATCTTTAGTGAGGTCCAAAAACTCTGTAGCACCCACAGTGTTTGTGTTGCTGTGATTAATAAAGCACAAGTTTATTTTAATCTGTTACTTAATTCATAGCAAGTTTTCTTAAAAAAAAACTTAAAAAAACACTGTACATTTTCTCAGCAGATTTTAAAAGTACCTTATAATCCTATAGAAGTTTGTTTTTTATATATGTAAAATATATACACATATATATCACCATATATTATATATAAGTATATTTTCTTCTGGAAGACAATATTAAGGAAAATGTTAAAGGACCTAGTCATTGTTGAATGAATGTGAGCCTCATGTGAGCCAGGATGTTCCCTGGGTATTCTGTACAAAGCTCTCTTCAGCATTCTTAATTAGATGCCCAGGTCACCATTTTAATTGCTCCAAGTGAGCAGTGTAAGCAGCTGGGCAGGTAGGAAACAGGGCTTAGCACAATTTCACCCTAACATCAGCACAGCCAACACTTTGCTCCTGGAAAGTTCTGTAGTTAATTTGGAAGGAATTACTTTAACAGATTTTGAAAATGGATGCAACGATAAGGGAAATCTATAAATATTGACATGTCCTGTAGTTACCAATACAAAATAAGACAGAGAGGGTGGAGGCAGACAAGCAAGGAAAATCTTAAGATGCATATGTCTTCCTTTGAAATTCTATAACCCTTGGATGGAGCCGGTTGTGTGCTCCAGTTGTCTCTGGATTTCCAGAAGTCTAGAGAAGTAGACAAGTTAGAAATTGCCCATTGTTCAGGTAAGTGGTTCAGGATCTCAAATAAGGTTGCTAAGGATCTGTTATCAATCTTGTCATGAGCGTGGGCAGTGTAGCTTATTGTTTAGGAGTTCAGCCTCTGGCTGGGCATGGTGGCTCATGTTTATAATCCCAGTACTTTGGGAAGCCAAGCCAAGGATTGCTTGAGGCCAAAAGTTCAAGACCAACCTTAGCAACATAGCAAGACCCCCATCTCTATACAAAATTAACAAATTTGCCAGATGTGGTGATGCATGGCTATATTCCCACCTATTCAGGAGGCTGAGGCAGGAGGATCACTTGAGCCCAGGAGTTTGAGGTTGCTGTGAGCTATGATCATACCACTGCACTCTAACCAGGTGACAGAATGAAATCCTGTCTCAAAAAAAAAAAAAAAAAAAAAAAAAAAAAAAAAAAAAACGTTTTGTGAAAAAAAAAACAGCCTCAAAAATACCCGGGACTGCTGGGGGTTTGTGAGAATGGG